>JADRCD010177078.1:0-27013 GCA_019843815.1 Montemys delectorum
TGAAGATAAGAAAATGTATGAGAAAAATGGAAGTCAAAGAAATACCCTGATCTGTGACTTGGTTCATGTCTCTCACTCACTAAAATCACAGACTTGAACGCAGAAGACAAAATGAAAGAATATTCCCTGCAGAGACAGTTTTCTTTTTCTTAATTTTAAATTTACTTTATTTTTTTTTGGGGGGGGGTGAGACAAGGTTTCTCTGTATAGCCTTGGCTGTCCTGGAACTCACTCTGTAGACCAGGCTGGTCTCAAACTCAGAAATCCACCTGCCTCTGCCTCCCAAGTGCTGGGATTAAAGCCGTGCGCCAACACCATGCTGCAACTCACGTAATTTTTAAACATTGTTCAACTTTTGAACTTTGAAGAAACTACAAAGGCCACAAAATCCTATCCATAGCTATTAAGTAAACTAAAGGAATTTGTTTTTCTGTGTATAGTCTTAATCTCAAGTATGTACTAATTCCTATGATCTTTATTTAATAAGTGTAATTCAACTTCACATTGACTCATTTTGAAATTATGATTTAGTTCATTAGTCCAGGCCTCAGCTTCATTTTCAAAGCTGTCTCTAAGTGTTGGGGATAGAAGGAACATTTTCTACCTCATCTCCTACACCTGACATCGAAATAATTTCTGTGGAAATCTCTAGTTACCACAATCACCAGGAGTTAGAACTCCACTCCTCATTCTTGAACACATTTTCCTGGCTCACTGTGTATCTTCTTTAGGGCTGTCTCCAAACAAAAAGTTTGTACATTTTTCAAAAGCATAGCATTTACATAGCAAGCCCTTGACATTGAGTGTGCTACTTGATGCTTGGGAATCTTAAAGTTTTCAGTCTCTCATACTAAAGAGAAAGAAGAAATGATAGCAGATGACCAACACAAAATGAACTCAATGATATTTTTTTGTAGACATGTCAGATATAACATTGTTTTGACATTTTGTAGCCTACTATTTTTTTTTGCCTATATACTATGGTTTTTAATTTTATAGATTGTTTTGGTGTGTATGTTTCGTGTGCTCTCTCCTTTCATTTTCTTTTTTTGTGTTTATGTTTCTGTGCTTGCATGTTTGTTTATTTTTTATAGAATGGGAGAAAGTAGGTATGGGGTTGAGTTGGTGGGCAGGTAAAGATGATTTGGGAGGAACTGCAAAAGAAGAAAGCATAATGAGAATATAGTATATGGAAAAAAGGTTTTCATTTACAAAAATAACAAAATTACCCCTGGTAAATTAGAGATTCAACTGGCATTCCTGATTCTAGTTGAACCCTACAAAATTTATTGTAACTTGTTTTTTTTTTCTTTATTCTTTTTTCCAATGGATGAGTAATTACTGAGAAAATAACATCATATACAATAAATCCAGTATTTCTTTCCTGTATCCCCATGGGAAAAACATTTACTAATTATAGAAACATGCTTACTCTCAGTTACACTGGTTTTGGATTCTGATTTTTCAATATTTAGTCAAAACAAACTAACATTATTCACACCACTTCATGGAGAATTTGTTATATATAATCCAATATTTTTTGTCTGAGTCCAACTAAAGAAAGAACTAAATTTTTTATATAAGAAAATTATATAACAAAACTTGCTCTGTATGGGTATGGCATAGGGGAAAATGAACATAAGCATTTAATAAAGGGTTTAAATCAGAAAATTAAATGAAAATTACAAAGTCCAGAATTTAAGACTAACAAGACAAAAAGTACAAAATAGGTTGTTTGTGTCAGGGTTTTATTGCTGTGAAGAGACACCATGACTGAGACAACTCTACTGGGGCTGGCTTACAGTTCAGAGATTCAGTCCATTATCATCAAGGCAGGAATATGGCAACTTCCAGGCAGACATGATGCAGGAGTTGCTGTGAGTTTTATAATTTCATCTGAAAGCTTCTAGAAAACTAGCTCCCTGCAAGGAAAAGGTTTTTAAAGCCCAGGTTCACAGTGACACACCCACTCCAACAAGGCCACAGAAACCATCACATTCCACTCCCTGGTTCCCATAGATGTATTTAATACATGAGACTATGAGGACCATACCTAACCTTAACATAATAAAAAATGCATTTAGTCCAAGTTCCAAAGTCCCCATAGTCTTTAGCAATCTCAACAATGCTAAACTTGCAAAGTCCAAAATCTCTTCTGAGATTCATCCAATCACTTAATTGTAATCTCCAAAGCAAGACAAGAAACCAGCTGAGCCAATTTCAAACTCTGCATCTCTATGTCTCATGTCAAAGCAGTCTTCAGATTTCCATCTCCTTCTTCATCTTTGCTGACTGAAATAAACTCCTTTTTTTCTGAGCGGGTTACACTCCCTGTTAGATATTTTCCTCAGCAGATATTCCAAACCTCTAGCATCTCAAACATCTTGGGATATCTAAAGCAACTTCAACATTATAGCTTCTTGTTCCAATGTCTGGGATCTACACATGATTTTTTGGAGCTCCTCCAAAGGCCTCCAGCTCTGCCTTCTGTAGCACTCTTAACCTCTGGTTGATCCATCCCACTGTTGCTGCTGTTTACATTCCATGGTACTGGCCACTCCAATACACTCCAATACACTCCAATACAATACAGTCTTCTGCTAAAACTAGGTTTTACCAAAAGCCTCTCATAGTCTCTCTTCATGATGCCAAGCTTCAACTTCTTTGCATGACCCCTTTAATCCTGGGCCATCAACTGCAACTGAGGCTACATCTTCATCAATGGCCATTAATGGCTGCCCACAGTACCAAGCTTCAGCTTATTTCACACCCTCTTTATTGTTTCAGAACCACTCCCACCAGGGTGATTGTTACACATTGCCAAGTCCAGTGGCAGCATGAGGTACAACTTTAGCTCTCTGGAACATAGATTCTTTGTGCTCCCACTTTCTTTTCTATTAGTTTGAGTTTATCGGTTTTATGCGGAGGTCCTTGATCCACTTGGACTTGAGCTTTGTACAAGGCTTTCTGTTTTCTAACTCTCTCTTGGCCTAAGCTTAGCTGTTCTGGAACTTGCTTTGTAAATTGACTTTGAACTCTGAGATCTCCATGGCTCTATCTCTTGAAAGTTGGATTAATGGTGTGTACCACTAGGCCTGGTCTTAAGCTTTTCTTTACATAGAACCTGCTCTGTCCCATGCTGGCCTTGAACTCAGAGACCTACTTACCTTTGTCTCCTGGAATTAAAGGCTTATACTAATATGCCTGGACCTAAATTTACTGGTTGGGATCTTGCACCAAGGTCATTGTTCCCTTAATTCTACTAACTATCTAAGAACATAGGTTTTTGCTTCATTACACTTTCTGGTAATCCTTACTCTTTAAACCACACATTTTGAATGTTTTTTTTTTTTTAAGCTTACTACATTACATCAAACACTCTTCATAAGAGTCAACTTATGTAACTACACTTCAAAATTTATACCAAGCTGTCTTGAGACTTCCTTTGTCAAAGTAGTTAATCTAAATCTCTTCACCTTAGCCTCAGCTAGACTCTTCAGGCCATGGCAAAAAGCAAGCATGTTCTTCACTAAAATATTACAAGAACATTCTCTAGGCTACATAGTAAACTCCTTCTCCATTGAAAACTCGTGAGTCATCAGTCCTGTACATTTCAACTCACCCTCAGCACCACCTTCTTCCATATTCCTACTAAGATAGTCCATTAAGACCCTATTAATGCATTCCATGACTTTCCCAGACCAAAGTCCAAAAATCTACATTCTTCCAAACCAAAATATGGTCAGGCCTATCACAACAATACCCCAGTCCCCAGTACTAACTTCTGTCTTAGTTAGGGTTTTACTGCTATAAACATATACCATGATCAAGGCAACTTTTATAAGGACAACATTTAATTGGGGCTGGCTTATAGTTTTAGAGACAAAGTCCAGTATCATCAGAGCAAGAGCATAGCAGCATCCAAACAGTCATGGAGCAAGAGGAACTAGAGTTGTATATCTTCATCTAAAGGCTGCTTGATGAAGGCTGACTTCCAGACAGTTAGGACAAGATTCTTAAAGCTCACACCCACAGTGACACAACTATTCTCACAAGGCAACACTTCATAATGGTGCCAAGCCCTGGGCCAAGAATGTATAAACCATCACATTATTTTAACTATATATTGAAGTGCTATGCCTTTATAAAAAAGATCATCTTCAAAACAGAATTCAAGCGAGTTTTTTAGCACAGTTTTAAAATTCATGTTTTTCCTAGCCCAATAATCTGCTGGAAAATCCACATTTGATGCAGTTTGTTGTTGTTGTTGTTGTTGTTTTGTTTTGTTTTGTTTTTCAATTTTCCCCATTATCACTCAAAAGCTTATAGGCAGCTATTTATTTATTTTATTTATTTCTTCTCTCATATATTACATTATAACTTCAGTTTCTCCTCCCTCTCTTTTTCTAGGATCCTCTCCCACCTCTTCTCTCATCCCCTTAAAGCTGACAGAAAAAAAAGTACAAAATTAGCCGTATTTCATATAGAGTTGCAATGACTTTTTATACAAGGTAACATTTAAAACAGTTTGAATGACCTTTTCAGCATGGTCTTCAATTTTTTGCATTTTCTAGCACAATCCTCTCCTGGAAAACCCACAAGTTTTACCTTCCCTAATAGTATGGCAATAATATCAGTATAATCTTCATTAAAAGACTTTAATGCAAGATGAACTACGTGACTTAAGGTTAATATAGTTTGGAATCAATAATTTGTAGTACAATGAAAGTAAACATACAGAAACACAAGAGATAAGAAGGAAGCAAACTTTAATGATAAATTGGAAGTGGAAAAATCATGATCTTCGATGAAATAACTTTGCAGTGTTGTGCTCAGAGAGAAAACAAAAGAACACAGTGCAAGGGACACATATTTAACAGGCCATGACATTTAAATATCATCCACAACAAGGGAACTAGGACTTTTGAATATGTTAAATCTAGATATAGAGTTTAAATAGAATATCTTTAAATTTAAATAGAATGTATATGAATGGAACATCTTCTGAAACAGCTTAGAAATTAGCCAAAACAAATGAACAAATCCAAGATCAAAACCACACTACATTGAACTTAAATGTTTTACTCCAAGAACTATAAAAATTATAAAGGTATAGCATTTTACCAGAGAAAGAATGTGAAGTCATATTATATTTGTAAAAGAAAGAAAAATAATTATAGATGATAAAAGAATGTAGAAGTAATATACATTAAGCTTTGCTAGACAATATATATGGAAGGAGTGACAAAGTAATACACTTTATCACTTTATAAACTTAGCTTTATTAATTAAATAATTCAAGTAACACATACTTAAACTGAATCAGGCAATTAATAGCAACTCTTGAAGAACTTCACAAAGATAAAATATTAATTCCAAAGGGAAATGTAACATAGTGTTTTTCTGTGGACATCCAATAAATGCAGCTTAGCTGAAAGGAGAAGTATTAGTTGTACTAGAAGAAGAAATTCTATCATGGGTTTAAAAACACTTTTAATCAAATTCTATTAATGTATAAGTAACCAGAGAAATCAATAACTTTGACTTTCTTTACATAAATCATATGGATTCCTTAAATATTAAAAGGAGATTGAAGTCATGCATTTTTCAAGATATGAAATTTATTATAATAAGTCAATATGCCTTAGTATTAATACTAAATGAAATAAAAAGTATACAGCCTTTGTACACTTTGGAAATATAAAGTTTCATTTTATATCTAAAATATACATTACATATATATATTAAGTACTATATCAATGTTTCGTTTCTTGAAAGACATTTGATAATCTGTGTAGCTTTATGAAAGAAAAGATATGAAGAGCTATTTAGAAATAGAACATTATTGTTGTTAAATCCATTTTATGAGGCTTTAGTAGGCTAGCTGAATTCTGATGATAAGGCTTATTTAGCCCATAGTTCTAGAAGTTGGCCAATAATGACTGGTCCATCTATTTGGATTCAGTGTGGACCTAGTGTCCTTCCATGAATTGAAAAGAAATAAGATATATATATGGGTATGAGAAGAGTTAAGCCTACAGTGAGTAGTCTTGCTCTGTCACCAACTGTTATGTTTGGAGTTCATCCAATCTACAAAAATGTATTCACTATATACAAGGGTACCCCTATAAGCCAAACACCCCACTAAGCATGTTCTAAAACAACAGTTTTGGGAAATGAAATTTCAGTGAAAGATTGAATGCATTACATATTTCATGAATCTGATTTTCAATTATTATTGACTAAATATTAATTTATAAATGCATGTGGAAGTTTCACAAGGACCATTTGTATTTATTATTGCTCTGAAAACAAAAAAAAATTGGGGGGAAAATCAGAAGCAAGAAAACTTAAAGGTGATAGTTGTCTGTTCAGTCTGGTGTACAATTAAATTAGACTATGCTTTGTAATTCTAGCATAGATATATAACACAACATGTTCCAAATAAATTATAAAATCGGATAACTATAGTTATTTTATGCATATGCAATTTGAAAGGATTAAATATCAATTTAGTGAGTTTAAAGGATAACATCATAGAGCAGTTATATCACAAGCACAAAAAGGAGACACTTTGCTAGTAAAAGTCATACCTCAAGTAAATGTTATACGTTTTCAAAATTTAAAAATATCTATTATTGTCTTTAAGTCACAAAATTAAATAGGCAAATCTTGAATTGCTTCCAAAGTGTATGATTTATCTGAAAGTTCAGATCCCAAGAATAGAGAACAGGAAAAACAAAGCAGGAAGGTAAACAGAGGCTACTAAAGTTCTTTACTGCCCCAAATACAAAATATGATTGTATATCTCCATTAAATATGGTAGCATGAGAGTTCAATTTTTTGGTCATTTAAGACAGGATCAAAAGTATATTTGTTGATACTGTATAAAATATATGATTTTCACAATTATAAAAAACATTTAGGACATAATTATAAGATAATACAATAGCGTAAAATAAGTCTTGGTAGAGTTTTTTTAATTTTAGACTACAACCATTTATTTATTTTAAGTTTTTATATTTTTATTAGTTATTTATTTACTTTAATACAGATCACTGCTTCCCCTCCATCCTTTCTTCCCATCCTCACAGTCCCTCCCTTTTCCCCACTTTCCCTTCCTATCCACCTTCCTACTTCTACTCCTAAGAAAAGAAGAGGCTTCCTGTGGATATCTAAAAGCCTTAGAATATCAAGTTTAGGTATGACTAGGCATATCTTCTTCTACTCTTGTTAGATAGGGCAGCCCATTTAGAGGAAAGACATCCAAAAAGGCAGGCAGTGTAGTTAGAGATAGCCCCTTCTCCTACTATAGGAGTACCACATGAAGATCCAGATGTTCAACTGTTGCATATTTGTAGAGGGCCTAGGTCTACCCTATGCATGCTCTCTGGTTGGCTTTTAAGTTCCCATGAGTCCGTATAGACCAAGGTTAGTTGATTCTCTAGGGTTTCTTGTGGTGTCCTTGTCAACCCTGGTTTTTCATGCCTTCCTTCCTCTCTTTCACAGGACTCACCAAACTCCACCTAATGTTTGGCTGAGGATCTTTGCACCAGTCTCCAACAGTTAATGAACGAAGCTTGTCTGATGACAGTTGTGCTAGTCTCTTATCTGCAAGTATAGCACAATATCATTCACAGTGTCAGGGATGGGCTCCCTCTTCATGGACAGCAGGAGGCTAAAGCTGTGTCAGTCATTGGTTGGCCCTTCTCTCAAGCTCTGTTCTATCTTTTACTCCTGCATGTCTTGTAGGTATGAGTATTTGTGGGTCTAAGGTTTTTTAACAGAGTTGATGTTCCAATCCTTTCATTGGAAACCTTGTCTAGTTACAGGAGATGGACAGTTAAGACTCTATATACTAAATTGATATACTAGGCCCATTTTTATATATTTGTGGAAGTTCCCATTGTCCTAGGTTTCTAGCTCACCCAAGAGATGCCCTTCACACCCCAATCCAGTTGTCTCTCCCAGTACTCTCCCTCCATCCTCCCCAAACATCAACCCTATCTTATCCATAGCTGATATCTATTCTACTTCCCCTTCCCCTTCTCTGTGATATTCAAGTGCTCTCCCTGAACCCTCTATGTTAATTAGGTTCTTTGAGTTGACATACACTTTATGACTAAGTATTCCAGCTACAAGTGAATACATACTATACTGGCTGGTTTTGTGTGTCAACATGACACAGGCTGGAGTTATTACAGAGAAGGGAGCTTCAGTTGGGGAAGTGCCTCCATGAGACCCAGCTGTGGGGCATTTTCTCAATTAGTGATCCAGGGGGTAGGGCCCCTTGTGGGTGGTGCCATCCCTGGGCTAGAAGTCTTGGGTTCTATAAGAGAGCAGGCTGAGCAAGCCAGGGAAAGCAAGCCAGTAAGGAACATCCCTCCATGGCCTCTGCATCAGCTCCTGCTTCCTGACCTGCTTGAGTTCCAGTCCTGACTTCCTCTGGTGATCAACAGCAAAGTGGAAGTAAGCTAAATAAACCCTTTCCTCCCCAACTTGCTTCTTTGTCATGATGTTTGTGCAGGAATAGAATCCTTGACTAAGACACATACTATGTTTGTCTTTCTGGGTCTGGGTTACATCACTTAGGATGACCTTTTCTAGTTCCATATATTTTCTAGCAAACATCATGATGTCATTGTTTTTAATATTATAACTATATTTTTAAATTTTTAATTTTTAATGCATAGTCACTGTATACACAATCACTTAAAGCAACATTGAATGTAAGTAATGTGATTTTCTTACTGTGTCATTGGAAAACAAACTTTTATTACTGTTCCAAGAGTAAGCAGGACAGCAGCAACAACCACAAGAGCTGTTAAAGAAGGATTAGACCCACAGTATTCAATGAATGTATGGATAAACCTTAACTCACATTGTAGCCAATTCAAGCTGCAAACATCAGTTTATTTGTGGATTGTTTACCAGACTTTCTTTCCAATTTGAATACTTCCTAAGTGATGCCCTCAGAGGTAGGTTTTTCTGTTTGTTTGTTTGTTTTTTTTTCTGGCCTTTTGAGTTTTTCCTTTTATCTAGCTCTTTTACAAACAATTCCCTGATCTTTTTCTATGTTCAACCTCCATGAAAACCCTGCTGATCGATTTAAACCATTTTGACATTGGCTGGGTCACTTTCTGTGTCTAAACTGATTGATACTAATTGCAGAGAAGCATCTGTCTCCCTTTGCTCTTTTTATTCTCCTTCTTTTTTAAAAGTCTTTAAAGAAGGAAGAACATCAGTTGAATTGCTCGGCTTTCAGTTGTCTCTGAACTTAATTATCTGTAGATGCATTCTGTGTGTGATAGAACCTGGTGATGCTAAGTTTTCTCTAATAGGCAGAGGAAACAGCTTCCAAGGTCCCTTCATTCCCTCTGAATTGTCACACAGGGAGGAGTTTCATCAATTTTTCTGACATTTAGAGGGAAATAAAAACTCCTGATCAGAGATCCATAGACTGTATGTCTTCATACCACCAATGCCCTTTAGACTACAATTACTTCTTTGTGATTCTTTCAAATATCTCCTAAAAGCAACAGGCCTGGTTGAAACTGTCCATATTTGGTTCATTGGGAATTTTTGTTTTTCTTTCATTTTTAATCATTAAGTGGAAAGGTAAAAGCTGAAAATATGAGACTGCAATGATTACAGATACATAGAAATAAATGTAGAGATTTTGGGCTTTAGTGCTATATGACTAGTGATGCCTGATTAAGCATAAAATAAAAATAATAAATATAGAAAATATTTCAACAAATAAGAACATGTCAATGATTTTAAGTTAATATATAAAACAGCTAAGGAATTCCAACAAACAGACATTGAGAGACTTAAAAAGAAATATTAAAACATGACCAAATAGTATTGAACTTAGTGTACATGGACACATTACTAAAGGAAAAATATTGTCCAAATAGTACATAACAAAGATCTAATTATCTTAAAGGAAACTTAAAAACATTTGAATGGTTCAAAATAATTTCAATCACATAAAACGAAAAGTGTTGTTTCAACTTGATAAGTACTTACCTATGAAAACATGATAGTATCCTATTTCATATTGAAACAGTAAATATCAATTGTCCCAAGTCCAAGGTCCAACTTCAGTAGTTATTTTAAATGTTTGTTTACTGAAGTTATTTTCAATGGTACCAAGAAATTAAAAATGAAAAGAAAGAAAGTTAAAAAGAAAAGAAAAGCAAGAAATTTCAGGTGAAATTGAATGAGACAAAAATGCTCTATGATAAAGAATCATATAAAATGGAAGATGATTTTTCTGTGTGGAATATAAAGACAGAAATACTTTGTGTACATAGGGCTTATGGGCTAGCCATGCAGTTGCAGTGTGACTTAGAATAGAGTCATCAATTATTCAGGCATTAAAATGTATTGAGAGACAATAAAGATTACCCCACATGAGCTGTCAACACTGCCCTAAATAATCTAGATATCCTAGCTCAGGTGACTTTCCTTGGTTCTGTGGTCCATATACTACTGCAGGCTGATGTGATGCTAAAGGTTTAATGCTGCCCTGTTCAGCTGGAAGTCTTTGCTTTTGGGGTGGAAGAGCTGCTTTATCCTTCTAGTCTACCCTACGTTTGTATCTCTTCTGATGACTTAATTGTTCATAACTGAGCCAAAATGTTTCATGGTGATAATTTCAGACATGTCTGTGAAGGCACGTAGAAAATTCTCAAATATGCAGGATATCTTTGAGCATCCACATGATTGGAACTGGTTTTAAAATTAAGCCAGTTTAGGGTGTTCGCTAAATTTCTACTTGTCTTACTTTCATAATTAAAAACCATAGAGGACAGCAAAATTGGTGTAATGTTCATACACATAAAAGTGGCAAAGGGTGCTAATAAATGATATAAAAACATGGGTAATTCAGAGAAATAATATATAAATCTGATCTAACATAGCTAACAATTATGTTTATTTTTATATAAATTATTTATAAAAGAAAAAGAATCCATCAACTCTAAGAAAACATTTGCAATTTGGATTACTGAAAGGGGCTTAGTGAAAAAAATAAATAAAAATTGTAAGACTCAAAATTAAGAAACCACTTGTTACTGATAATTAAACAAATTCCCTTAGGAATCATTAATTTAAGGATGGTATACAGCTCTCTAATAATAATAAAAAACTATGTAGCCACTTTGGAAAAAAGTATAATGTCTCTTTGATAAAATATGTAGAAACAAGGTTATTCTGGAATTAATTGCTTATTTTGTGTAAGAGATAAGGAAAAATATCCAAATGATCACCGAAAAAATGTGCACAGGAATGTCTAATCGTAGTCTGAACATAAATCATAGAAGTCAAAAGCTAGACATATAACAAATGTTTACCAACTTTTGAATATGGGGATGCTATGTAGGTTATTTCTCTTCACTAGCCCTGGGTACTTAGCTAGCTTATAAGTAACAGACTTGTTTCCTGTTTTGTTGAGAGAATCATAAATCCAAGTAGAGAGCTTTCGGTTACTGCCAAGGAATTCATGCCACTACTGAACCCTTAGACTTATTTGCCTGTAGAGAAATTTTAATTCAGCTACATGGAAGCTTGGACAAAAGATTACATTCAAAGACTATATGAATCAGGCTGGAATGCAGACACATCCTTATTACATACCTTTAATCCCAAACAATGAAAGTAAGCTTAGCTTATAGAAAAAAGCAGGCATGTTTGAAAATGATGTTCAATTGAGGGGCAAAGTGATGAATCAGATGTTCAACTCTCAGTGGGGACAGGACAAAGAGGTGACTTAAGAGGGAAGCAGAGAGAGAGTGGAGGGGGAGAGAATTTTAACCTGGACAGTTTACACATGGGGGGGGGGGGTGTTGCAGGTGAATGAGCCAAAGAAGAAGGAGCCAGAAGATCAGAACAGATTACCAGAGTCTGAGGTCAGGTAGAGCGGTTCCTTCTGAGAGAAACCAATTTAAATCAGTCAGCTTGGAGAAGAGTGTGAGCCACAACAGCTGAGTTGAACCAGCCAGCCAAAGCTCAGGGAAAAAAAATGTGAGCTTCTTCAGCAGTAACTTAGAGATAACTATTGCCTCTGGTTAATTAAGTTAACCTTTGGTCCATGGTGCTCTTTTTGAATGGAACTGTGGCTTGCTTTTTTCCTTTGGAGCTTGAATGGTGCCTCATGACATCAGGGGTTAATCATAGCATTCAAACTTTTAAAACTAGTAAAATACTTTTGGTTGAGGAAAAGCAAACTTTCGAAAACAAGGGTCATGATATAAGAAGACAATGGCTTTCATTAAGCACCATGAAATATTAATTAAATTACTCTGTTACCTCTAATTTTGTCTTGATATTTCAAAAATAGGGAAGCTGTCAAATGTTCTGTGTCAACACACACACATGCACACACATACACATACACGCACACACATACACATACATGCACACACTAATATATGTACTCCTTCAACCCAAGCTTTAAACTTGCTCAAGAACTGACCTCCAACTCATTGTTTTTACAATTATTTTCCTCATCTTCATATCTACTCTAATTTTTTTTATTTTCCTGAAACTTTCAACTTTTACATTTAATCTTCTCCACTATAGTATTTTCATTTCAAAACAGCCATAGATGACTGAAAAGATGCCTCAGTGTTAAGAAGACTTGATGTTCTTGGAGAGGACCTAGCCACATGATGTGGCTCACATCCAACTAGAACTCCAGATCCAGAGCATCTGATATCTTCTTTCTGGCCTCTATAGGAACCTCAAATACATAGCACACATACATTGCACATAAATTTAAAATAAAAAGATATCTTACAAAACAAGATATGACTTTGAAAATATGAGTTTTTCCCTACTTTAACATTCTGCAAGTTTTCCTCTTAAAAATATGTTCACAATATATGTGAATGACTTTTACTACCTCTTCCCCAAAGAACTCAGAGGGCCATATTGATCTTTCTTCTGAGTTTTAACTTTATTAAGCTATGCGTGATGTCACTGTTTTTGAGCTTGATTCTCTTTCCCTGTTTTATAAAATTACTTTTTATTTTTTAATTTCTCTTTTTCACATTGGGATGCATATTAAATGTAATTTCTTTGGACATTCTCTTCAATGTCTCAATTTTCTTATTATTTGCTTGTCACTGAGTACCTAATCATTGAAGTCCTACTCTGTGCCTGCCAAACCATTGTAGGCATTTTAGTTTCATGCATACTATAATTTTGCTCCATTTTTATCATGACTTCTAATTATAGTATTTATTTCTTAGCTTGACTATCCATAGTCTCCTTGCCAAGACTTCTGGTTTTGTTCTGTGGAGTCCTTTCACACAGCCCAATGCTAGACCACATAATAGCTACTCCATGATGACTTTTTAAATGATACACCATGTTCTAGCCTTATAAATATAGCTTTTCTATGAGATAAGAAATAAGTACTATATTTTAGCCAGTCAGATAAACAGTGCTAACTAGAGCTCTCTTTCCATTCTAACCTATAACTTCTGTATAAAATCCCTGAGTTTTAGTTCCTTAGATAGTTACTTCTGTCCTTGATGTTTATGAAAATTTTGTGCTTGGTATATTAATTTCTCATTTATTTAACAAATACACACAGAGTATCTTGTATATATTAGTGAATATGTTAAAGCCCAGAGACCTAGATGTAAATAAGAAATACATAATTGATGATTAAGCATGCATGTCATTTTACTATGCAATGTAATGGCAGTCTTTTACAGAAAAATGCTAGCATTTTATTATTGCACACAAAAACACACCAATTGTAATGTCAGTTCTCAGATATTCTTCATCATAGACAGAATATAAGCTGAATCTTATAACATTATTGACTTTCTCAAAGTTATTCTGGGAGAGAACAAACTGCATCACAATTTTGTAGCTTATAACCTTAGCTTTGTTTCTGAATTGTTGGCTCTGTGCAATCCTTTGATTTTAAGATTACTTTCCTGGATTTTCTCTGCATGATTCCCCTAACTATGCCACCTAAATGCTGTAACACAGACAGCGGGCAGCCATGTCCTAAACAGAGCCTCTAGAAGTAAACGTAAGAACAGGAAAGCTTGAGAAATGGATTTCAGAGTCCAAGCATTTTTGAGAAGACTGGATTTAACTAGACGCTAGAAGATTATAGTTAAACAGAATCCTTCCACAAAGTTATCTCTGGATTCAGACTAGAACATTTGCAGAAAAGGGTAGGTCTGTGTGTAAGGATAATATCATAGAAATTTCTAGGCTCAATCAAATAAAGTAAGTAATAATTTAAAATATTTGACTAGGATATATAAAAACAATTTGGCTTAGTTCAAGACCAAATAGATATGTTGAAAGATTTGTGCAATGAAAAAGAAAAGATAGAGTGTATATTCTCTTAAATATTTACTCCTAATTTTATCAATATAGAGAATGGAGTTTTCTGACTGATTCTAATACAAGCACACTTACCCTTTAAAATTCCTATTAAAATCTAAATATCTTTGGCTTCCCTCAAAGAAAACAATTTTCTGAATCTTATCATCATTAAGTTGAGTGGTCTGACTTTACCTTATTTTAAATTTTAGCAATAATCAGAAAAATTCTTTTATATATATATATATATATATATATATATATATATGTGTGTGTGTGTGTGTGTGTGTATTCATGTACTCATATTTATACAAAGAAACTATATATATATATATTTATATGTATACATATATATTGATAAATATCTATCAATTGATTATATAGCTATCAGAGATTATTATACTTATGAAAAAAGACTAATGGTACAGATAATTGTGAATTTGTACATAGTTAATGATGTCATAACATTTAACAGGAATAAATGTTACTAAACAGACTAATGAAGAACTACTGGCATTTGATAGCTTCTGGGAGAGGTAGTATCCCTTATGTTTAAGAATATGACCCACAGTAGGTTGCTCATAATGCAGGACTTCCCCACTTGCAAGAGTATTTGAGGAATAAAAATTGAATATCATGGATGTAAAAAAGTGAAACTGGGATGGTAAAGGCATATCTAAAAGAATAAAACAGTCATTTCAAATCTATTTTTACTTAATACTATATTTATTAGTGAGTGGATACAAACTTAAATTTTAGCATTAAATTATATTTTTCCAAAATTTTGTGTTGGTGTCAGTTATTTATTGTCCAATGTAGAATGATTAATAAGATAATATTGAGCCATGAAACTTCTGTAACCCATCTGGAGCTAATAACTAAAATCAGATTTTGTGATATCAATATTTTCATCAATATTTTTTAAAAGTTGATAAATGGGACCTCATGAAACTGAAAGGCAAAGGACATAGTCAACAAAACAAATACGAAATATACAGATTGAGAAAAAAATCTTCACTAACCACACATCTGATAAAGGGCTAAAAACCAAAATATACAAAGAACTCAAGAAGCTAACCTCCAAAAATCCAAACAATCTAATAAAAAAATGGAACATAGAACTAAACAGAGAATTTACAACAGTGGAATCTTGAATGGCCAAAAAGCACTTACAGAAGTATTTAATGTCCTTAGTCACCAGGGAAATGCAAATTAAAATGACCTTGAGATTCCAACTTACACCCTTCAGAATGGCTAAGATCAAAAACTCAGATGACAACACAAGCTGGCAAGGATGTGGAAAGGAACACTACTCCATTGCTAGAGGGATTGCAAGCTAGTACAATCACTCTGGAAATCAATCTGGAGGTTACTCAGGAAATTGGAAATAGATCTCACTGAATATCCATCTAGCTATACCACTCTGGGGCAAAAGATGCCACACCATGTGACAGGGGCACATGCAACCCTATGTTAATAGCAACCTTATTTGTGACAGCCAGAAGCTGGAAATAACCCAGCTGTCCCACAACAGAAGAATGGTTACAAAAAATATGGTTCGTTTACACAATGGGATACTACTCAGCTATTAAGAACGAAGACATCATGAGTTTTGCAGGTAAATGGATGGAACTAGAAAATATCATCCTGAGTAAGGTAACTCAGACCCTAAAGGACATGAATGGTGTGTCCTCACTAATAAGTGGATATTAGACAAAAATGTACAGAATGTACCCAGGATACAATCCACAGAAGTCAAGAAGGTTAACAAGCCGAAGGAACCAAGTGAGGATGCTTCTGTCCCACTTGAGAGGAAGAAGAAAACAACCATGGGGTATGGGAGGGGGAGAGGGAGGGAGGGAAGGACCTGTGTGGAAGAGGGGACATGGAGGGAAAAAGGAGATGATAATTAGATATTGAAGGAGGGGCAGGAGTGAAGCACTGAGGGCCAGCAGAAAGAATGGAAACAGACAACCTCTGGAGGTAGGAGGTGGGGGTATACTCTAGAATGTACCAAGGACCTGGGGAGTGAGAGAAGTTCGAGACTCAGAGGAAGGGACCTTAGATGAAATGCCCAACCACAGGGAAAGGGAATTTGAGCCCACCTCCAGTAGAAATGCAGGTCATCAAGTGGATGGATGGGGTTGCTAAAACTCTGACCCAGAATTGTTCCTGTCTAAAAAAAAAAAAATGCAGGGAGAAAAATGGAGAAGAAGCTGAGGGAAAGGAGGTCCAGTGACAAGCCCAAATTGGGATCCAGCTCAAGGGGAGGCTCCAAGGCCTGGTACTGTTACTGAAGTTAGGGTGTGCTTACAAACAGGAGCGGCCCTCTGAGAGGCCCAACAAGCAGCTGAAGGAGTCAGATACAAGTACTTACACCCAACCAAAGAACAGAGCTTAGAAATCCCTGTGGTTGAATTAGGGAACTGCTGGAAGAAAGTGAGGAGGAGGGCGACCCCATATGAAGACCAGCAGTGTCAACTAACCTGGACCTACGAGATCTCTCAGACAATGAGCTACCAACCAGGCAGCATACACTAGCTGATGAGAGACCCCCGAAACATATATATTAGAGGGCTGCCTGGTCTGGCCTCATTGAGAGAAGATGCACCTAGCCCTTAAGAGACTTGAGGCCCCAGGCCATGGGGAGCTCCGGTAGGGTGGGGGTGGGGAGTGGGGAGAGTGGGGACATCCTCTTGTTGCCGCGGGCGGGAAGGGGGAGAAGACTGGACTGTAAAAAAAAAGGTTAAAGATAATTTTAAGAATATCTTTGTGAAGAACAAATATAAATGTTCATAGAGGGGTTTCTGTACATGTGCCAAATTAGAAATCGACAAAATTTGTATCTTCTTTCCAATGTATTGCAAGCAGCATGTGTTTCTTAGAGAAAGAGCAGATGGAGTTTCTACTTCCCTTTAGTAACATGTAAGCTACACAGGGTTCCTTATTTACCTGTTACTTTAACTGTTACCTGTTACTTTAACTTCTAAGAATGGTAATAAATTCTCACTTGGCAACTATGTTCTAATTTTTCAGTTACTAATAAACAACTAAACCCTTCAAAGAAAAAATATTTTCTAAAATTATACATAATTTCAATTTCTAAATTTGTATTTAGTCAATTGGAATTTTAAAAAGAAATCCATTTCTATTATTTTATCTTAAAAATTGCCAAAATTAAAAAAAAATCTGTTAAGATGTTAGGCTAAATTTGGAAATATAGTTATTCTGATTTTAGCAATTACTGTGAAAGAGCAAAGCTTGTAAGTTTATATTTTCAGACAGGATTAGAAGAGTTTAGGTGATATAGTGTTGAAACAGGATCGGGGTGGGGGATATAGAGTTAAGTCTGAACTCACTGAGCTTAAGTCACTATAGAGATTTTCAGGTGAAGAGGTGAGACTCAAGTTGAGGCAAAGATCACAAACAAAATGGGAAATATCAGACAGCGATCAAAGGTTAAAGGGAAAATCTGAGTTTTGAGAGCAACATTTCCCAGTGTTTACAGTAAGTTGAAGTAATCTGGACAAATTTTGAAGACTCTTCTATAGATTTGTTTCTTATTAAAAAATAAATAAATTACTTTTTCATTCCAGCATCACTTAAAAACACTGAATGTACATACATTTAAAAATATAAAAGTACATTTAAATACATAGAAATTTACAGAATTAATAATTTAGTAATAAATCGTGAGGCAGGTTTTACTATCCATCTCAATGGTTTATGTTCCCAAATACACACACAACCTTTATATTTTAATATACCTTAAACAGCACAATAGCTGGTCAACTCCCTAACCCCCATGTGGTTAATTCTTAGTTATTAGTTACTAATTCTATGTTCTGTCATGGCTGCCCTAGACCCTGTACTGTACGCTTCTCAAGCATGACATCTGTCCTCTCCTCCACCCTCTTCCAATCTGGCAGACCTTCCTCCTGGTCCCAAACCCAGAAAATCTTAAAATCCCACTCCTGTCTGTCCTCTCCGGCTACTGGGTGTTGGCATCTTTATTAACCAATCAGAACCAACTGGGGGCAGGTTCCCAGAAGCTGCATGTAAGTAGGTTTTTTTTTGGGAGGGCACATAATTAGCATTCATAATACAAAAAGCTACATATGTTATTTTTCTCAGAAGTTTTATAAAGGAAAGGACAGGAGAGTATAAAATGTGAATTAATGAAAGATTTATTTTGAGTTTAGTGAAAGGATAAGGAGACAAAAAAGAAGTTGAAAGGTGTTGCAGGTATTCATGAGAAACTCACAGATCTTACCAAACCCTGCATTAAAATATGTTTTTGTTTCCTTTCCTGCGTTTTTGTTGACTTTATTAAAATTTAAACAATGGACAGTTTTATGAAACTGAGGAATCAGCATGTAATTTTCATCCACTGTCTTTATTTACTGCTCTATCTTTCTAGTTTCTGGAAAAATTGCAAACAAACAGACAAAAAACTAATTCTGCCTAGGCTCCTGAGGAACATTCTTCAGTGGAGTTATCAAATAGGAACATTCCTAAATTAGGAATCACATTTTATACTGCTTATTTTGATGTATACATCCACGTATGTGTGACCAACTATCCTTCTGCATTATATTTTATTTATACAGGCCATAATGTTTTCTAGATTTTAATTCACCTTTTCCCATCCTTTCTACACCTAATGATATTTTAAATGAAATATTCTATATTAAGAGCATTATTCTATAGATATATTTCCTGATGAAAATCTGTTTGTTTTTGTTTTTGTTTTTGTCTTTGTTTTTTTTTTTTTTTTTTTTTTTTTTTTTTTGTGAATGGCTGTGGATAACACAAAATTGCATAGCATTTGGAAACTAAACAAAGGAGAGATAAAGAAGTTAACCAAAGATAATATTATATGTGAAACATAAACAACTTCTTTACTTAAAATTGTCTCATCTCCTGAAAGAAGTCTTAAGGAAGTAAAATGTAATAGGACTTAGAGGGAAGAAGGAATAACTAGGCATATTCTAGGGAGAAGCAGAAATGATCTAATGTATGCAACAAGAGTCTAGAAGTTTATGTGTGCTTCAACAGTATCCTTTGACATCAGAACTAGATCTTTGAGTGTAGTTAAAGTAAATTTAAAGATGCTTACATAGTACACATATATGCTACCATTGCATAGGACCTATAATGACAGTACATACTACTTATAACATTTGACTAGAAATGACATAACATCAGAGTGTTGTCAAGTGTCATGTATCTCAATCATAACCTGTTCAGTGAATGTATATTTACTTCTATTAATCTGCTTAAATTTAATTTTATTAGATTTTCAATAAACTAAGCATAATACTTGTTGTGCAACTTTATTTTTAGCACTAGAATAGCTATGAGGATACATGTTTCTCTATATTCTATGATTGTACCTTTAAAAATATGTATATCAAAAATATCAAAGATCTGTCTATGGCCACTATCCTCTTTAGTCATCACTGCTGAATCCAACATGGTATTTAGTCAAGTGAGAAAATGAACAGAAAAAATATTACAAGTCAAGTGACATGTAGAATTTTGAATTTGTAAAATATGATAATGACAATGTGTTATCGGTGGAAAACACTCGAGTTCAGTAATTGCAAGGAATAGTAAATACACTAGGGAAGATGCGATAACTAAATAGCATGTCTCACCAGCTTCAATAGGTGCTTCTGTGCTCTGTTTGCTGTTTTAAAGATTACCATCATTCACACTTTCACCAGTGTTCCACAAGCCTCAAAAGACAGATAATGATGCATGCAAATTCATTATGGTATACTCTGTTAGAGAGTGATATTTATGGAGAAATCTCATGTGCCATAAACTGGGCTATGACATACTGTTTTCTTGTTTACCTCTAAACTGGATTTATACTGTTACCTGTTCTCCTATTCATTTACATAAAGACAAAACAAATACATTTCCTTTTCTTTTTAACTAGTACTTTCTCAGTTTCAAATCAAGTGTTTTTTTTATCAAGGTGAATTTTTTTCCCTGAAATCCATGAATAATTACAAAGCATTTTTAACACTTCTCTAGGAGTCTAGAGTTGATGGAAAGTTATGTCTTTTCTGATGTAATCCAGGAGATTGTTTCCCAGATGTCCTAAAAAGTTGACCAATAGGAGAAGAGCCTAAACAGCATTTTATATCAATTATGTGCAAAACCCTGCCAATTATCTTCTCATATAATCCACATCAATAACGAAGAAGCACAAAAGATATAAACTCCCGCCATCTGCTCTCCCTACAGTAGGCTACTGAGAGCTTAGACAATAACTCACATAGTAAAATACTCTGATACATTTATCTGGGATCATGCTGTGTAAGTGGGATTTGTGATTAAAAATATTACCACTATTAGAAAATATGTTTTCCCTTTTAGGAAAAGTGTTATCATTTCTCATTTTATTGCAATAGTAAATTAAAAGAACTACTGCCTGCTATATAAAGAACAAAGATTGCACTTCTTTGTGTTTCTCTGTAAATCTTTTTCCTATTGATGTTAACAATACTCAGGCTTCTGCAAAGAGAAAAGGAAAAACATTCTATAGCCTCCAGAAATTCATTGTTTTGACAATTGCTCAATTTTGAACCATGTTAAATGCTGAAGGAAAGATAAATTCAAGTATAAAACACTAACCGAAAGTGCCTACATGACCCAAGAAATGGAAGTATTTAAACACTGCAATTGCATATGATAGCTGATACTTAAGAATGATTCAATGTGACTTTTCCATGCTTTAGAAACACAGAGCTGGGAGTCACACACAAAAAAATGACTTTAAACATTATTTCACTGAAAGTTCAGAAGGCAGATTTCATTTCACAGTTCATTTCTGTCTTCTACCTTGTCTTTGTTTTGTGCTACATGGGAGGAAACTTTTCATGATATCTCCATATCTCCGATGGTAAAATCAAATATATGTTTTGCTGAAATTTCATCCCCAAGGGAGACATAGTAATGTCTACCTTTTTCTATGACATTTCCAAGGACAAACAAAGGCATGATTCTGCCAAAGAACACTCTGGGAAACCAAGGAGTTTATTGGCTTCCTTACAGAGTTGGTGAGGGATTACTTACAAGGATGTGGGCACACCTCCCTAAACAGGAAGGAACCTCAAAGCATTTACAGAACAGAGAGGAAGACCTTCCTCTAGCCTTCAGCCTATATACCTATATACTTGTCTGAGAACCAAGTACTAATAAGGCAGTCCCCTCATGACAATCCTCTGCCCTCTATGAGAGGTGTAAGCAGTCTATGAGCCCACCTAGGATGGCCCTTTATTAGCAGGCACTTCCCAAGATGGCTGTTGCTTGGTTACCACTAGAGTCACTTGCAAAGATTATTATGCAAATGATCAAATTATACTACCAATTCCATGAAAATATTCATGTTTCTTTTTACCAACTCCTAAATTAGTTTGGTAACAAATTTGCATTTACAATGAAAATTCTCAGACATCTTAAATAAACTATATTGTAATCATTCCTTCAACTTCAATAATGTAATTTTGCAATTATGGCTTCAAAATTATACCGAGTGACAAACTTTGCCAATTGGTGATACATTTCTTTAGAGTAAATTTTCTCCACTCTGTTTCCAATAAAATTTGCATTTTAATTGGAGCAAAATGTATGCTTCAGATGATTAGAGGAGGCTGAAGAAATGCAGCATACTCAGGATGAAACTCTTGTCCAATTCTACAGAAAGATATTGACAAAGGTTTGGGGAATAACATAGGATTTTTGTTTGTTTGTTTGCTTTCTTGCTTGTTGTTTGTTAAAACTACGTTGCTTATCTTGTGTATATGTTGTTATAATAACATACCTTTTAGTATTCTGATCCATTTGTGTGAATGTTACCTAACAAATGTGAGAGACAAATTCTCTCAACTATACTCAACTATAAATTTCAATAGAAATATAATCCAGAAAATACTTTTAGTGAAAGGAAATTACAAAAAAGTATAAAAATCAATCAATGTTTTAATACAATGGTGCTGAGATTTAAATTTTCAGATTGGAAATAAATTGAAGACTTATTTCCTGATCATTATTTCAAAGCAGATTCTTTTTCTTTGAAGTCAGTAATTCAATTTTCCAGTGGAAAAATTTCTTACTGTATTTGGAAAACTTCATCCTGAAAAAAAAATCCTTAAAATGCATGCTAACAGTTTATGGAAATTTAAATAACTACTTAAAGCATGTGAAATTGATTATAGTATCAGTATAGGATGACTTTATAGATAGTCTCCAAGATTCATAGCTCTTTGTGTGTATGCTCTGCTTAATCTTCATCCCTTGGCTGTAGGCATATGCTGTAAATATGAAGGGACAACCACTCCCACAACATAGTAAATAGCTTTAAGCTACTTCACAGTTCTGAAAACTGTAGATAACAGATAGCAATGCAAAATGATTCATATATATATATATATATATATATATATATATATATGCAGATATATATATGCAGATGCATTTTCCAGGGGAAATTCAAGTGACTTCCCTCTCTCTTGTCTGTTAAGCTGTCCCATGCTTACCTGTTACTAACTTGAATGTTTGTTTACTCTAACCAAAGTCAAGTTTTGTTTTGTTTGACATTTTTTATTATTATTTCTCAGTTGAAATGACTATAACAGCTGTGTGGCTTCTTTTTAAAAGTGGAATAATTTAAATATTCAAAATGTTTATTTTATTTACAAAAACTAGTCATTGTTCTATATTTAGAGTTTTAAAACTTGCTGTTGAACACGTGTCTCAAATCTCTACATTAGAAAACTAGTTACAATGGATTCAAAGTTTGAGGCCATGATAGGACATAGCAAGGTCATGTACTGAAAATTTAAAAGTTTAGTGTGGAAATCAGTGAGGGTACTTTTCAAGTATATGCAAAGTCTAGAGTTTAATCCTAAACACCACAATAAGTTTATAAATTCTGTAGTTCAGTAAATCATACACATAAAGCTACGAAATTCTCAGATAACCTTCCTATATTTACTCAATTTTATAAGTTTTAGCAAGACTGACACATTTCCAAATGCTGAATCCTAATTGGGAATTTAGCAGTTTAAAAAAAAAAAAAAAAAAAAAAAAAAAAAAAAACTTTAACCCAGAAATGTTCCTGGCCAAAGGAAAAACAAGGACAAAAAATGGAACAGAGATTGAAGGAAAGGCCATCCAGAGACTACTCCACCTAAATAAGGATCCATCCATCTGCAGACATTCATCTCTGACACTATTGCTGATATCAAGAAGTGCTTGCTGACACGAGTCTGGTATGGAGCCAACCATTGGACTGAACCTGAAGACACCATTGGAAGAACTAGGAGAAGGACTAGAGGAGATGAAGGGGATTGCAACCAAGAAAAATATCAACTAACTGGACCTAGAGTTCCTGGGAACTAAACCACAAACCAAAGATTATATATGGAGGGATCCATAGTTCCAGATACATATGTATCTGACATCAATGGGAGGGGAAGCTCTTGATCTTGTGAAGATTTGATGCCCCAGTATAGTGGAATGCTAGAGTGACACTTTAAGACAGTTCCTCACGTTGTTATGACCCAATCATACAATAATTTTTGGTGCTACTTTATAACTGTAATTTTTCTACTGTTACGGATCATAATGTAAATGGCTGATATGCAGGATACCTAATAGTCAACAGCTGAGAGAGGGTCATGCTCCACAGGTTGAGAACCACTACCTTAGTCTATCTTGATTGCCATGGAATTGTCAAGATTTTCATTAGAAGACAAAATAAATTTTGGCAGAAAGAAAAGTGCCTATAAAAGAACATACATAGAAAGATAAGAAGGAGAGTGGACACAGAGAAAGGAAGGGCTGATACACCTGATTTGAACTCAACTGAAAAAGCCATTTTGTGAACAACATCCATACATTGTAAAAACCTCCCAAACTGGCAAAGGAAGGGAACATACTCTCTCAAATGGATTCAGTAATGACTCAACCCTTATGAGTCATATAGATTTTAGAAATTTTGATTATGCTTAAATATACAAATACTTGATTATTCTTTGGAAATCTTGTTATACATTTATTCCTATGATGGAATGCATTGAGAATGTCTAGCAAGTTCAATGACCAAGGAATACAGTTTATTTAGTCTTAAAAATCATTTTAAGAGCACTTTCTAGAAACTAAGAGTCAACAGCTGAGAGAGGGTCATACTCCACAGGTTGAGAACCACTACCTTAGTCTATCTTGATTGCCATGGAATCATCAAGATTTTCATTAGAAAACAAAATAAATTTTAGCAGAAACAGAAGTGCCTATAAAAGGACATACTGTGTATCCCTGTGTATCCTCAGCTGTCCTGGAACTTGTTTGTAGACCAGGCTGACCTTGAATTCAGAGATACACCTGCCTCTGCCTTCTGACTGCTGGGATTAAATGCATGCACAGTGATGTCCTGATTGAAACTTCTTTCAACCACAGGCTATGTACTCTAGCAAAATAGTGAATGCATTTTATCTTCTGTCTGACAACATCAGTTGTCATAGAGAACAAGAAACACGACATAGCAGCTATATTTATGTCTATTTATAGTAGAGTTGGCAGGAAACACAACAGATAAGCTTTTCAGTCTTAATTTTATTGAAAATTAAATGTCACTTTTACTATTGCCAACTTCAATTTCTTCGCAACAAATTTGCAGAATAAAAATAAAATTATTTGGGATGGAAAGTTATCTGAAAAAAAAATAGCCAGTTCCCATACACTTACTTTTTTATAAATGTAAATTTAAATCATGTAATTCAGGAGTAAATTACCTATGTGTTTAAAATCATGCTATGAATTAATTCTGGTCTTCTTTAGATTTATTAAGGATCACTCAAGTATTGGTATACATTATCAGGAAATGTTATATCAAGAGCTTGTAAAATGAATACTTTGATAAATCAGAAGCTGTACATGTTTATTTGAATGTTTCTTGTAGTTGAGTTAGTAAGGGTGGAGTTTGTGGCATGGAAGCTTGTTCTCAGCTGGAAGCACAGAGCCCTAACAATTAGGAGTCCCTCCAGTATTGCCTATGTGCCATGACTCTTAAATAATGGCACTGCGTGGATTCAACTCATCATTATTTAAATAAGTACATAAATTTTTTACTTAAAATTCAAGAATAGAAGCATTGCATCTGGATCCTCAACTGGCAAGGATTTCTTTCTCATTTGTTGTTCTATCAAATGCAGTTATCATATTATCATAAAATATGCTAATAGCGGAACATTATCCCAGAAAAACTGAGTGGGTTAATAACATAATGTATAAAACATCATCTCAACATATTTCTAACGCTTTTGTGCTCCGTTTGGTAGTCAAACCATGAAAGATGTTAAAGAAAAAAATAAACAGGCATAGAAACTATAACTTTCTAATAGTGAATGTTATTAAGTTAAGACTTACTAATGGACATCCAGATAAATTAAGGTTTCCCTGGGGATGTTAACATCCTCATTCAATATATATAATAGGTAGTATTGTAAATTAACAGTTAGCATCCCAAATGCATATTTTATTGGGCAGGCTATAGAATAGTGCTAACTTAATGTTACCAGGAGAATTGTAACTTTTTGTTCTAACTTATAATCTTACATTTGTTACATTGTAACTGAATTGCTATTGAGGTATATTTCTTGAGGTTATAAAAGAGAAGAAAATATGTTTTCAAAGTACTCTGGAAATATGAATACCCAAAAGTAGTACTGCTAAATTGTAAAACCTTGGAATCAATAGTATTTTAAAGAACCCATGTGTTCTTTAAAGAATGATGGTTTCTCATACTTAAGATAAAATCACTCATTTTCTTTTCATTGTAATATAATTTGGAAAGATTATTTAGCAACTTTGAAACATTATTTCTCCATTTGCCTTTTAATCTATGAACAAATATTTATCATCAGTGAAATTCTCAAACTCTGTGAGGCCTAAGTATCAATTATACTAATATATTAATATTGATGGTTTTCTTGTGGAAACTAAATAAAGTGTGATACTGTGGCATATAGTAAAATCCTCAAGAGAAGAGAGAACTGGTAAGAAGGCTCAGCAGGGAATGGTGCTTGCAGCTAAGACTGAGGACTTGAAATTGATCCCTTAACACACAGGGGAAAAGGAAAGAAGCGCCATACATCAGCATCCCTCTGAGCTCTGCACATCCACCAGGGTCTGCATGGACATCCGCATCCAACTTGCCCTACACACTCAAAGCAAACGCATTTGAAAAGTAATGCATACATAATTGTCTTATTTTATTGACATTTAGAAATATAGAAATATAACATCCAGAACTAGGAATCTGGAGGATAAGTCTAAATATGTCCTCCAATTTGATTGAAAATAGCAAACAAGAATAATTTTTAAAATTAAGCCCTTTATTACTTTTTATCCTCTGGGAGTTTAGCAATGAAAACAAATTGAACAATTTGAAGATGGCAAGTATCTGCTGGACGCTATTCTACAAACGAATTTTAAACATTGAAAAACGTGATACATTTAAATTTTTAGATGTTGATTTTTTACATCTGTTGATATGCTGATTGAAGATCCATGCAAACAGTTACCTGATTGCTTCCACACTGTCTTTGTTTTTAAAACAAAAGCAAACATAGAACTAGTA
>JADRCD010177087.1:1390-51805 GCA_019843815.1 Montemys delectorum
GGGGGAGGGAGAGCACATGACACTGAGGACACAGACTTGTACATGCCAACCAAGTGCTAGCCAACTGAACTATGCCGTCCTACGTATTTTATTAAGAAAATTGATTCTTGTCTATTTTACAATTCGACATGATTTGAGAGTTTTTTCCATTTGTTTATATAATAAGTCAATGCCATGAGAGCCTCTCTTTTTATCACAGCTGATGTGTAATTTACTGGGGCTTTGTTGCTCAGGTTAGCGCCTGCTACCAGGGCTCATTTTATGCTCACTTATCTTTCAGTTTTGCTTTATTTTCTTTGTTTCAGTTTCTCCTACAATACAATAGTTTTCAACTGAAATGAGATTCAAAGATAACATTCTGATGAAGCCATTTGACACTATTATTTTGCAGGGTGACATGTGAATGTACTTTTTCATTTGGTGACATTAATTGTATGCTATGAGAATCTGTGCAAATCGAAGCTTCGGGAAGGTATGAGGTTCAGAGTAATATTAAAAAGGTGGTAGCTCATAGCAGTTGAAGAGAAAATGACTGGAGCTCAACTGTTTGTTTTAAGTCAGGAGGTTTATATAAAACCGATCAAAATACCCTAAGAGAAGCCATGTTAAATTAATTGCTTAGAAACACCTGCTTCCTACTCTGGAACACTCCACATGATGTAGCACATCCTTCTCTGTATGTAACACAATCATTATTACTCATACCATATCCTCAAATGTAAAGAATGTATGTATATGGTGATGACATGGCTCATGTGACCATCATACCTTCTTTCCTCTACTTGGCGAAGTAGGGAAGATTGTGTCAAGCATTTACTCTTTTTTTTTTTCCTTTCCTTTTCTTTCTTTCTCTTTCTTTCTTTCTTTCTTTCTTTCTTTCTTTCTTTCTTTCTTTCTTTCTTTCTTTCATTTTTCTTTTTCTTTTTGATGCTTACATCAATTTCCGAAAGATTAAATAAGTGAAATATTTTTTTCAGAATAGAGTACTTTCTGAAGCAACACTTGTAGGACCTATATTCTAGATATAGATCAGTATGTTTGTAGGGCAGTTATTCTCAAAGCAGAAGCATTTCCCCCAATATGTATTGAATCTTAAATGATAGTACTTCAAATCTATCAGCATGCCAAATCCTTAACTTTTAATCCTTTACCTTTCTCTTTTATGAAGGATATTTTGTGATGCTGATTATTATTATTATTTTTATTTAACATATTGCTGTTTTTTTTCTTATCTTTATATCCCACTGTCTTAGTCAGGATTTCTTATTGCTGCACAAAACATTTTGACCAAGAAGAAAGTTAGGGAAGAAAGGGTTTACTAAACATTCACTTTCTACACTGCTGTTCATCACCAAAGGGAGTCATGACTGGAACTCAAGCAAGTCAGGAAGCAGGAGCTGATGCAGTGGCCATGGAGTGATGTTACTGACTGGCTTGCTTCCCCTGGCTTGCTAAGCTTGCTTTCTTATAGAACCCAAGACTGCCAGCCCAGAGATGGCACCACCAACAATGGGCCCTCCCACCCTTGATCACTAATTGAGAAAATGCCTTACAGCTGGATCTCATGGAGGCATTTCCTCAAGTGAGGCACCTTTCTCTGTGATAACTTCATCTAGTGTCAAGTTGGCACACAAAACCAGCCAGTACACTCACTTAATAAAAATATTATAATTCCTTCTTTTTGATAATATGTGATGTTTTGTGAAAGAGGAACTTTTTTTTTATTTTTCTCTTATTGAAAATAGATTGTTTTCTCATATCCTGATTAGAATTTCCCTTGTTCTTTCCTACATCCTCTTTTCTTTTTGTGTTTCACATTAGAAAAGAATGGGCTTCTAAGAGATAAGAACCAAACTTGAGGAACTAAAATGTAATGAGGTGAAACAAAAACTCTCATATTGAAATTGGAAATGACAACACAACAGAAGAAAAAGAGCAGGCTCAAGAGTCAGAGGCCTACTCATTCTCACAATTAGGAGTTCAATAAAATACTAAACCAATAAAATATAGAGAGAGGAGCTAGGGCAGACCAGCATAAGCCCTGTGCTTGCTTCTTTAGTCTCTGGGAGCTCATATGTGTTTCCCTTACTTGATTGAGAGGGCCTTGTTTTACGGATACCCTTCATTCCCTGTGGCTCTTAAAGTCATACTACCTCCTCTTTTACTGGTTTCCCTGAACTCTGAAATATTATTATGGGAGAGCATTCATGGACAAATGAAAACAATTATATCCATAAAAACAATAAAAATGAGTTTTATTTGTCACCTTCTCAAATATTACATTTATAAAAAAAACTAATACATTTGAATTTTATCTTTCCTACACACACATGCGCATGTGCATACACACACACATATACACAGAGTTTCTATGTAGACTAAAGAATTTATTTTGCAGAAATTGATTTATGATTCAATCATTTGACATCTTATAGAAAACTCTTAAATCAACAACTAATTAGATGTATGTATGTGTTTATGGCTACTAATTTTATTTTCAGTAATTTTAGAATCTTCTTCACAGATAACCTTAACAAACTCAGCAAGAAAACCTTGTAAATTCCTCAATATGCCATAGAATAAACACATTAAGTGGGGTTTGATAAGAAATTAGTAATAGTCATCCAGCATCTCAGTGCTATTACAAACCAGGAATATTCTAAATACAAATTATTTAGAGAATGCTTCTTTTTTTTCACAAGAGGCTTTAGAGTGTATTGAGTTATATCTATTTAAAAATGTATTTTCTATTTGTGTGTGTATTTGCACTTGTGTCTTTGCCTGTGACCATATATTCTACTTCTGTTTAGATGACTTCACAATCTAGAAGAAGGTATCTGAGTCCATGGAACTACAGTTACAGGCAGTTGTGAACCATTTCTTGTGAATTCTGGGGTAGGACTTCAGATGTTCTACAAAAGAGTAAGATTTCTTATTTTTTGATCCATGTTTCCAGCCCCTCAGACTACTATAGAGTCACAGAAATTATGGAATGTTTTTATATATTAAGGGAATTTATTGTAATAACTTACAGTCTGTTGTCCAACTACTCCAACAATGGTCAGTTGTTAATGGGAAATCCAAGGATCTAGTAGTTGCTTAGTCCCACAAGGCTTGTTGTTCTTGTATTGTATAGAAGTAGTTTCCAAAAGATGTGCTGGAAAGTAAATGCAAGGAGGCAGAAAAATAGAATCTTCCTTCTCCCAATGTCCTTTTGTAGGTCTCCAGCAGAAGGTGTGACCCAGATTAAAGGTGTGTACCACTATGCCTGGATCTGTGACTTGTTTTGTCCCAGTTTGACCTTGAACTTGGAGATTTCCTTACCTTAGTCTCCTGGGATTATTGGTGTGTACTAGCTTTCTTGGGCCTAAGCTTTTATTAGCCTCTATACCTCAAGATCTCACATGCCAAGATCCATGTCAGAAACTTGTGTCTTCCAGCCTCTAGATTTGGAGCATAAGTGAGCCTTCCAATTCTGGATTGTAATTCATTCCAGATATAACCAAATTGACAACGGTGATTAGCCATTATACCCTCTATGTCTAGTTTTAATTCCATAGACATTTAAGAACAGATACCAAGATACTAAAAACAATTAACTCTAGAAAGTTATGCTATTTGGCCAATATTTTAAGAAAATTTTCCCTTAATTATTAAAATTTTAAGCCAGACATAGAACATATGAGTTAAAAGTTCTAATAGTGGAATGCATTTTTAATGGTGCTATGTCTCTTTCTTCAGAAGAAGAAAATATCTAGAAAGCAGTCACTTCTGAAGCTTCTTTCTGGTTGGTTAGCATTAATGCATGCATGTGATTGGTTTAAGTTATATGTATATATGATTCTTCCTGACTACTTGAGTAAACACAAGTAGGTTCAGTAAGAGCCTATTGTGCAATATTTGAAGAACTTACTCTATTAAAGAAATATTGGATGGGAAACAATCTAATGATGAAGTAAAGAGTCCCCTCCAAAGATTCTCCTTACTCATTTTTAACTGTGACAAGAGAACTCATACATACTTGAGGAAATACTTAGTTTAGCTCATAGTTTATGAAATTCCACATCATATATGAGTTGCTTCATTTCGGAGTAAGAAATAATATTAATCATTGTGGCAAGGAACACATGGTAGGGCTAAGCAGCTCACCTCATGAAGGTCAGAGAGCAGCAAAATCCTGGAAGCAGCTCAACATAAGACGTGCTTTTCTGGGGCATTCAGTAAGTGAGCTAATTCCTTCCACTCTGCCTGTGTTCAACAAAATCAATCAATCAATCAAACAAGCAAGCAAACAAACAAAGAATTAAAGAAAACTGCTTATTATAAATTCTTCATATGATAATCCATAGGCCAGAGCACTCAAAACCAAAATATATATTGGTTTTTTCCAGACAGGGTTTCTCTTTATAGCCCTGGCTGTCCTGGGACTCACTCTGTAGCCCAGACTATCCTTGAACTCAGAAATCTGCCTGTCTCTGCCTGCCAAGTGTTGGGACTAAAGGCATGCACCACCATTTCCCGGTTATATTTTTTTTTCTTTTTTACCACAAACAAAGATCCCCAAAACCTACAAAAACAGAAACTGTACAGGTGGATAGAAATCATAATAAGAATAGATTGTATAAAATTCATATTCAATGATAAAATGACATTAACTTCAGGTAATACTTTTATCTAGGAAAATATTTCATAGGACAATAATAGTATTAAATATTTTTAGTGAGGTTTGGAACTGTTTTTACTCAAGTAGTCAAGAAGAATCATATCTGCACATAACTTAAACCAATCACATGCATGCATTAATGCTAACCAACCAGAAAGAAGCTTCAGAAGTGACTGCTTTCTAGGTATTTTCTTTTCCTGAAGAAAAAGACATGGCACCATTAAATAATTATAATAATAATAATAATTATCTGGAAGATGTTTTCTGGATAGTTGGCTTGTTTTTGAATGCCAGTCATGATTTCCCTCTGGATGAGTGAGTGGTTTCCTTTCTTTCAGTTTTTACAACTGCTTCTTTTACCACGAATGCTAGTGAGTTTCTTCTTAAAGTCTTCTGTGTCTTATGGCTGAAGTACATAATGTCATCAGCAAAGGGACTAACCTTCCACGCCTGGGGGAAAACTAAAGGCAATTGCAATATTACATAACGTTTGGGAGTCTCTTGGACAACTCTGACAAAAAGCTCAAAAGGGGATTCCTATGCCTAACATTTGATTTCTTGTTACATAATATTTGTCCCTTTGGGAGTGTAGCAGCATCAGACAAATGAAAGATAAAACATTCTTTTAATCTGTATATGTGTATTCATACATAGATTTACAATGTATTGCAATTGTTTTCAGTGGGTAGAGACTAGATTAATACATTACGGCTTTTCCAGGCATCCTTACTTGTATTTTTCACCTTCATCCTTTCCCTGTCTTTATGTCCCTCCCCTCCATTTTTCTCATTTTCCCATTCTGAGCACTTTTGCTTCCCCATATGTCCTACGTTGGAAATGGTTCCTTTTGTACTTTTTAAGTTTTTGAAGTTGCTCCAATATACATAATCACATCTGAAGGCTAGGAGCTCAGGGCTTCTGATGAGAACACATGTGATAGTTTTTTGGTGTTTGTTTCTTTGTTTCTGGATCTGGATCATTTCACTCAATTTGATCTTTTCTACTTCTATCCACTTACTTTCTTTCTTTTTATTTTTTTTAACTAGTTAATTAGTTAATTAATTAATTAATTTAAACTCCAAATTTTATTCCCCTCCTGGTCCACCCTCCTACTGTTCCACATTCCATACCTCCTCCTCAACCCCCACCTCCCAACCCCCTCCTCCCACCCCACCTGACCTCTAAACTCCCTGGGGCCTTCAGTCTCTTGAGAGTTTGGTACATCTTCTCTGACTAAACCCAGACCAGGCAGTCCTCTGCTGTGTGTGTTGGGGGATGGTGTATGCAGCCTGGTTGGTGGTCCAGTATCTGAGAGATCATTGGGGTCTCGGTTAATTGAGACTACTGATCCTCAGTTGCCTTCCTCCTCAGAATCTTCCAGATTTCCCCTAATTCAGCCACAGGGGTTAGCAGCTTCCGTCCATTGTTTGGGTGCAAATAGCTGCACTCAACTTTTTTAGCTGCTTGTGTTTTAGCTTACATCTTTCAGAGGACAGTCACGATAAGTCTGTTTTTGTGAGTGCTCCATAGCCTCGGTAATAGTGTCAGGCCTTGGGACCTCCCCTTGAGCTGGATCCCACTTTAGGCCTAGAACTGAACCTTCTTTTCCTAAGGCTTCTCTCCATTTCTATTCCTGCTGTTCTTTCAGACAGGAATAATTATGAGTCAGAGTTTTAACTGTAGGATTCCAACTCCATCTCTCATTTGATGCCCTGTCTTTCTGCTGGAGATGTGTTCTACAAGTTTCTTCTCACCAATGCAGGGTATTTCCTCTAAGGTCCCTCCTTTTGAGTCCTGAGAGTTTCTCACCTCCCAGGTCTCTGGTACTGTCTGGGGAGTGGAGGGTCCTACCAACAGCTGATAAACAACTTCAGCAAATTAACTCAAATAAATCAGTAACCTTCCTTTATATAAATGATAAACAGGCTGAGATAGAAATTAGGGAAATAGCTCCCTTTACAATAGCCACAAATAATGTAAAATATCTTGGGGTAACTCTAACCAAGCAAGTGAAAGATCTGTAGGACAACAGCTTTAAGCCTCTCAAGAAAGAAATTGAAGAAGATCTCAGAAAATGGAGAGATCTCCCATGCTCATGATTGGCAGAGTTAACATAGTAAAAATGGCCATCTGACCAAAGGCAATCTACAGGTTCAATGCAATCCCCATCAAAATCCCAACACAATTCTTCAAAGACATGGAAAGAGCAATTCTCAAATTCATCTGGAAAGAAAAAAAAAAAACCCAAATAGAAAAACAAGTACAGAACAATAAAAGAATTGCTGGGTGAACACTATCCCTAACCTCCAGCTTTACTACAAGACAATAATGATAAAAACTGCATGATACTGATACAGAGACAGACACATTGATCAATGCATTAGAATTGAAGACCCAGAATAAATCCACACACTTACAGACACTTGATCTTTGACAAAGAAGCTAAACATATACACTGGAATACAGAATGCATCTTCAACAAATGGTGCTGGTCTAACTGGCTATTGATATGCAAAAAAATGAAAATAGACCCTTGTCACCTTGCACAAAGCTCAAGTCCAAGGGGATCAAGTACCTCAACATAAAACCAGATGCACTGAATCTAATAGAGGAGAAAGTGGAAAAGAGCCTTGAATCATTGGCATAGGGGGAATATTTTTAAACAGAACTCCAATGGCACAGGCTATAAGAACAAGAATTCATAAATGGGACCTCATGAAACTTGAAAGCTTCTCTGTAAGGTAAGAGACATAGCCAATAAGACAAAAGGGCAACCTACAGATTGGGAAAAATCTTCAGTAACCCTACCTCCAATACAGGGCATATATCCAAAATATATAAAGAACTCAAGCATCTAACCATGAAAACAAACAAACAACTCAAAAAATGGAGTGTAGAACTAAACAGAGAATTCACAACAGAGGAGTCTTGAATGACTGAGAACAACCTAAAGAAATATTCAAAGTCCACTTACTATCTAAGCTCATGATTTCACTTTACAGATAAATACTATTCTGTAGTACATATGTACCATGTTTTCATTATCCATTTGGCAGTTGAAAGACATTTGGATTGTTTTCATTGCAAATCTAGTGTGAAGAAAAGCTGCAATACACATGGCTGAGTATGTATCTGTAGAGCATGATGTCCAGGTTTTCAGTCAAATACAAAAATATCTAACAGATTTGTTAATATGCCTGATTTCAGTGAGTCTCTATATTCTGGGTGGCCTATTTGCATAATGCCTTCAGGACTAACAGAAAACATACCTGTCAAAATGAGTCACCCATTCCTGTCCCTAATTAGTTGTTTTGTTTTTTATTTTAGTGTGAATGTGTCTTACCTTATTATTGGTAATTGCTACTAAATGAGAAGAAGACTACAAGTCACTGTTAGTGGAAACTTTTCATACTAACTTATAGTTTAGGTGCCAACATTGCACCATTAAAGCTCTCTTGCCTTGTTGTCGGTCATTGTTGTTGTACATATTTATTACAATTGGGTAGGGCTATAGATTGCTTTTCACTCTTGCCAGCTTGCATGGCAATATGAAAGACAGTGCTCAACAGGAGGCTTTCAGATGAGATCTAGGTCAAATCCTCTAAGTTTTAGGTCAGAAATGTGTGGTGTTTTAGCAATAGATACAATCTTAGGGTTATTATTACTATAATGAAACACCATGAACAAGGCCACCTGAGGAGGAAAAGCTTTATTTGCTTTACATTTGAATATTACTTTTCATCTTCAAAGAATATCAGGTCAGAAAATCAAGGCAGAAACCTGGAAATGGACATGATGCAGAAGCCATGGAGAGGTACTGCTTACCAGTTTGTTCATAATGGCTCACTTAGCCTGACTTCTTATAGAACTCAGGACCATCAGCCCAGGGATGTTTCTACCTACAATTACCCATCAATTACTATTTTTTTTAAAAAAAAGCCCTACAGGCAAGCACAAATCTGGATCTCATGGAGGTATTTTCTTAATTGAGGTTATGTCCTCTCATATGACTTTAGGTTATGTTAAGCACAGATATTATGCATACCTAGAATTAGTCATGTCCTCTCATTTTCTTTCTTTTTTTTTTCACTCATCTCTTAAAGTTGACCTATGATTTTTCACATTTTTCCTTTGTATCACATGTATTTTACTAGTCCCCTCTCTAAGAAACAGCAACAACAACAACAAAGGCTGCCTGCTATCTCTTTTATTTATTCTTAGTGGCAAATCTTTACATCTGAGTGCATGACATGGAGTAATCAAAAAAATTAGCATGGTCGAAAGGGACTGTTCATGATGGGGAGAAAGATCTCTCCAGGAACCTGATTCATAATTCCCGGATTGTTCTCGGTCTATTTGGTCCCTTCTGTCTATAAAGAAGATGAATTTAACAGAGGGCTTTCATGAACATTACCACTTTCTATGAAGTTCTAAGGAGAAGTGCCCTGGTCAGCACTATCTAACAATCAAGGGTTTTTTTAGAGCCAGTGAACACCTTTTTTGTTTTCTCCCAAATGAAGCAATTGAAGCCATGTTAGGTTTAAAACATCAGAAGACTTTACCTCAAATCAAAGCACTTCCAGTGTTTACTTTTCTCAAGTAATTCAACCTGTCCTACCTTTCTTTTTAAATTTTGTTGTTGTTATTGTTATTGTAATCAATGAGAATGACTGAGAAAATCAATGAGATTGTGCACTTGAATCATAGAGTCTGTTACAATCTACTTTAGCTGTGTTTGGGATGAATGGAGTGAAACACCACACTTAAAAGAAGAGTGCTAAATGGCAAAGACATGGGCATCCTTCTCCCTATCTGTTCATCTTTTCCTAACTATAATTAATCTCTTTGAGACTTCTCTGTTAATTCATAAGTTGTTTTGTAAACTGTTACTTGGAAATAGTCTTGGTTACAAAGTTTTAACTTTGTATACACTAAGTTATGCTTTAAGAAAGAAGGGTCTCTCTGAAAGAAACATTTAAATAGTCATGCTTATGTTCTAACTTACAGAACATTATTTATCATTACTATTAAATAAAACAAGGGAGATATTATAATAATATGTATTTTAATATGTATCATATCATGATCTGCTCAGAATCTTTTAAGATCTAACATTTCTAATTCTACTACTAATCAAAATGCATGAAACAGGGCCCCAAGTAGAGGGATGAGACCCACAACCCACCTTCAAAATTTTGAACCAGAATTGCTCCTATCTAAAAGATATACAGGGACAAAAATGAAACAGAGATTGATCAAGTGACCATAGACGTGTGGGTTCATTTCTGGATCTTCAATTCTGTTCCATTGATCTACCTGCCTGTCATTGTACCAATACCATGCAGTTTTTGTCACAATTGATCTGTAGTCCAGTTTAAGGTCCGGGATTGTGATTCCACCAGAGGTTCCTTTATTGTTGAGAATAGTTTTGGCTATCCTGGGTCTTTTGTTGTTCCAGATGAATTTGCAAGTTGCTCTTTCTAAGTCTGTGAAGAATTGAGTTGGAATTTTGATGAGGATGCATTGAATCTGTAGATTGCCTTAGGTAAGATGGCCATTTTTAGTATATTAATCCTGCCAATCCATGAGCATGGGAGATCTTTCCATCTTCTGAGATCTTCTTCAATTTCCTTCTTCAGAGACTTGAAGTTCTTGTCAAACAGATCTTTTACTTGCTCAGTTAGAGTTAGACCAAGGTATTTTACATTATTTGTAACTATTATGAAAGGTGTTGGTTCCCTAATTTCTTTCTCTGCCTGTTTATCCTTTGTATATAGGAAGGCCTCTGATTTGCTTGAGTTAATTTTATTTCCAGCTACTTTGCTGAAGTTGTTTATCAGGTTTAGGAGCTCTCTGGTGGAACTTTTGGGGTCACTTAAGTATACTATCATATCATCAGCAAATAGTGATAATGTGACTTCTTCCTTTCCAATTCATATCCCTTTGATCTCCTTTTGTTGCCTAATTGCTCTGGCTAGAACTTCAAGTACAATATTGAATAGGTAGGGAGAAAGTGGGCAGCCTTGTCTAGTTCCTGATTTTAGTGGGATTGCTTCAAGTTTCTCTCCATTTAGTTTGATGTTGGCTACTGGTTTGCTGTGTATTGCTTTTACTATGTTCAAGTATGGGCCTTGAATTCCTGATCTTTCCAAGACTTTTATAATGAAGGGATGTTGGATTTTGTCAAATGCTTTCTCAACATCTAATGAGATGATCATATGTTTTTTTTTTAATTTGAGTTTGTTTATGTAGTGAATTACATTGATGGATTTCCATATATTGAACCATCCCTGCATCCCTAGGATGAAGCCTACTTGATCATGGTGGATGATCGTTTTGATGTGTTCTTTGATTCGGTTTTCAAGAATTTTATTGAGTATTTTTGCATCGATATTCATAAGGGAAATTGGTCTGAAGTTTTCTTTCTCTGTTCGGTTTTGTGTGGTTTAGGTATAAGAGTAATTGTGGCTTCATAGAATGAATTGCATAGAGTGCCTTCAGTTTCTATTTCGTGGAGTAGTTTGAGGAGTATTGGTATTAGGTCTTCTTTGAAGGTTTGATAAAACTCTACACTAAACCCATCTGGTTCTGGGCTTTTTTTGGTTGGGAGACTATTAATGTTTGTTTCTATTTCATTAGCAGATATGGGACTGTTTAAGTCATTGATCTGATCTTGATTTAACTTTGGTACCTGGTATCTGTCTAGAAAATTGTCCATTTCATCCAGGTTTTCCAGTTTTGTCGAGTACAGGCTTTTGTAATAGGATCTCATGATATTTTGTATTTCCTTGGTGTCTGTTGTTATGTCTCCCTTTTCATTTCTGATCTTTGAAAAAGGAGCTAAAACCATACAGTGGAAAAAAGACAGCATTTTCAATAGATGGTGCTGGCTCAACTGGTGGTTAACATGTAGAAAAATGCAAATCCATCCATTCCTTTCTTCTTGTACAAAGCTCAAGTCCAAGTGGATCAGGGGCATCCACATCAAACCAGATACATTGAAACTAATAGAAAAGAAAGTGGGGAAGAACCTTGAGCAAATAGGCACAGGGGAAAATTTCCTGAAGAGGATGTCAATAGCTTCTGCTCTAAGATCAAGAATTGACTCAGTTCAATGAATGGCTGTGAGCCTCTACATTTGTATTAGTCAGGTTATTGTCAGAGCCTCTCAGGAGATAGCTATATTTAGGCTGGCTTGTCCTTCCTTCAGTCTCTGCTCCTAATTTAATCTCTGCAGTTCCTTCCATGGGTATTTGGTTCCCCCTTTTAAGAAGGAGTTAGAGAACGGATTTATGGAGCTGAAGGGTTTGCAGCCCCTTAGGACGAACAACAATAGGAACTAACTAGTACCCTCAGAGCTTCCAGTGACCCAACTACCATCCAAGGGCTATACATGGTGGGACTGATTGTTTTGGCAGCATGTGTATAGTAGAAGATTGCAAATTTGATCATCAATAGGAGGAATGAACCTCGGCCTTGTGAAGGTTTTGTGCCCCAGTGTAGGGGAATGCCAGGGCCAATAAGTGGGAGATGGTGGGGTGGCAGTCATGGGGAGGGGGAGGCAACAGGGGTTTGTTCTTGTTATTTTTGTTTGTTTGTTTGTTTTTTGGAGGGGAAACTGGGAAAGGAGAAATTAACATGTAAAATCTAATTTAAAAAAAAAAAAAGAATTGACAAATGGGACCTCATAAAGTTGCAAAGCTTCTGTAAGGCAAAAGACACTGTCAACAGGACAAAAAGGCAACCAACAAATTGGGAAAAGATCTTTACCAATCAAATATCTGATAGAGGGCTAATACCCAACATATACAAAGAACTCAAGAAGTTAGACTACAGAGAATCAAATAACCCTATTAAAAAATGGTATACAGAGCTAAAAAAAGAATTCTCAACTGAGGAATACTGTATGGCTGAGAAGCATCTAAAGAAATGTTCAACATCCTTAGCCATCAGGGAAATGTAAATCAAAACAACTCTGAGATTCCACCTCACACCAGTCAGATTGGCTAGAATTGCCATGGACCGGAGTTTTTTTGCGGGACCCCGTGTTCTGCAGGAGGATGGGTCCTGGCCAAGTATGCACAGGAATCGGCTGTGACAAATAGACTTACACAAGCAGTATATGATCTGAATGTATTTTTTAAAAATGACATGAGACTCTTACAGCATTGCAAAAGAGATATGAAAAATTTGGCAGCTCAGCAGTCAAGGTACATCTGAAGCTACCCAAAATACACTGGGTCTAAAAACAACAGTCACCTCCTCTGGACTGGTGCAACACCCTCGGGCTCTGAGCATGCTCAGGCCACATGGGCGCGGCCGGAGTCCTGTAGGGCTGCGAGTGAGCCAGTCAAGAGGACTGAGGCTCGAATCTTGAATGTTGACTCTAGAATACTGACTCTAGAATGTTGAGTACTTGACTGTTCAATCTCTTGAATCTCGACTGGTGCTCTACCCCTGGGCCCAGGCGCTCTGGGCCCAGGGAGCTGTGGACTGTATAAATCTAAGTCCTAGTCTACCTAAGTTCTAGTTCTAGTCAGAGTGCAAGCGAGTTTGAGTGTTTAATGCAGACTCCTCTATGTGGAATGCTGATTGACTATTCCACACTGTCTCTCTCACACACACACACTCGGCTCAAGGTCCCGCCCATCCTAGGTAAAACCACCCACTATGCTAATCTTTTGGGGTAGTAGAGACATACATATCTCTTGCTAATTCCTAGGAGTAGTTCAGCTGCAGTACTCAATTGAGAATGAGGATTTTATTTGACCTTGCCCTGGGATAAGTCTCCCATTCTGTCAGCTTCAATGCTGTATTACCTTCCTTATTTCTCTAACAATACCAGAGGCAATTAGTCTGGGTGGGTAACATTCTTTATGGAACTTTCAGGCCAGGGTTTGGCTAGGAAGTTGGAACATTGGTAAAAGGTCAGAGAGAAATGTCTGATTTTTTCTCTAGCTGTCATATTTTGGTGGGCATCTAGCACTCGAGTTTGCAAGGACATATCTGGGCTACCTCTGAGTTAGGGGGTGCCAGGTGACAATGTGGGTACAGGAGACTGGCTTTCTTTAAGCTTACATCTCAGATACTGCTGTCACACAAGGCCTGCCTGGCATAGAATAAAAGACTCAGGTGACAGCAAATACTGGAGAGGTTGTCAGAAAGAGGAACACTATTTCATTGCTGGTGGGATTGCAAACAGGTACTAGAAATCAGTTTGGCGGTTCCTCCGGAAATTGGACATAGTTCTACCAGAGGACCCAGCTATACCACTCCTGGGCATATACCCACAAGATTTTCCATCATGTAATAAGGACACATGCTCCACCATGTTAATTGCAGCCTTATTTATAATAGCCAGAAACTGGAAACAACCCAGATGTCCCTCAACAGAGGAATGGATACAGAAACTGTGGTACATCTACACAATGGAGTACTACTCAGCTATTAAAAACAATGAATTTATGAAATTCGTAGGGAAATGGATGGATCTGGAGAATATCATCCTGAGTGAGGTAACCCAATCACAAAAGAACACACATGGTATGCACTCTCTGATAAGTGGTTATTAGCCCAGAAGTTTGGAATACAGGAAGAAGAACCCACAAACCACAAGAAACTCAAGAAGAAGGAAGACCAAAATGTGGACATTTAATTCCTTCTTAAAAGGGGGAAACAAATACCCACAGAAGGAGTTGCAAAGAGTAACTATGGAGCAGAGACTGAAGGAAGGACAAGCCAGCCTAATATAGCTGTCTCCTGAGAGGCTCTGACAATACCTGACTAATACAGATGTAGATGCTCATAGCCATCCATTGAACTGAATACAGGGTCCCCAGTGAAGGAGTTAGAGAAAGGACCTATGGACCTGAAGGGTTTGCAGCCCCTTAGGACGAACAACAATATGAACTAACTAGTACCCTCAGAGCTCCCAGGGACCCAACCACCAACCAAGGACTATACATGTTGGGACTGATTGTTCTGGCAGCATGTGTATAGTAGAGGATTGCAAATTCGATCATCAATGAGAGGAGAGGCCCTCGGCCCTGTGAAGGTTCTGTGCCCCAGTGTAGCAGAATGTCAGGGCCAATAAGTGGGAGAGGGTGAGGTGACAGGCATGAGGCTAGGGGAAGCAACAGGGGTTTGTTCTTGTTGTTTTTGTTTGTTTGTTTTTTGAAGGGGAACCTGGGAAAGGACTAGCCGACCAGTGACCAAACCAAATCGATCCCATGGGTTAGAACTCAGCTTTGACACTATTATTGCTGCTATATTGTGCTTGCAGAAAGGAGCTAAATAAATAAATAAATAAATAAATAAATAGATAAATAAACACGTTTAAACATTACAAATCATCCTGACATCCATACTAACTGTCAAATATCTTCATATTCTGTCTGAAATCAGAGTGTTCATTAAGTTTAATTTTATCTAATGTAAGTAAGGTTCAAGGATTATTTAGAGTTACTTTCATTTTAACCTTATGTTCGGTAATGGGTTTTCCTGCAAAATTTACATTGAGACCATTTGCTTAGATTGTGAGCTAGGATGAAATAGAGCTTTCTAGATCAATTCTGACTACAGTCATAATAAAATGACAGTCATTGTGGAATGCTTTGTCTATATTTCTCCATTCACTCCTTTTTTCTTCTCCCTACCTTTCATTCTTTCCTTTTTCATCTTGAAAGTAGAGAAGGTAATCAGTAAATTAAAATACTAACCAGGAAATTAGTCTAATGCATATGCTAAGTAAAATATAAGAATAATTAAAACATATTCAAATGATGTATAACTTTAATATGTTTATCTAAATCCACTGATATTTCCTAAGGAAGTCGGAAGTCTATCTATTTGTATTTCATTCTATACAAAATAGCCAACATGTTTACATTTTATAACAAACTAATAAGAGTATTGTAGAATACTTTTTGCAATAAGCCTTCCCTTGTTTTGTTTTGTTTGTCTTTGTTTTATTGGTATTTTATCATTTTAATGCATTTATTCATCAGTCATTTTGTCAAACATAAGTACTTTTTGTTCTCACAGACAAAATACTACTGTTGAAATGTATGTGTTTTATTTTAAACTTGGTTGCTGGAAATATTTACAGTTTCATAAATTCAAGGAGAATTCTGAGCTTAGTTTGATTATAGGTAGCACCATTCCCATTCATTATATTGAAGGACACTGGGTTACCAGAACTATCATATTAGTGGATCACTCAGCAGCAAGAGAAAACAAGAGAAAAGATAAGCTATTTTTTTTAACTTTCAAAAATTCACTGTAATGATGTACAAATCCATAAAAGAACAAAGCTTAAAGTTTCAAATAGAACTTGAAAGAGAGCCTAAGACTGACCTTCCTGTCATTTCTATCTTACTTTGTCCTTTTATCTATGTAGTTGCACATGTATATTATAAGAAATATGTAGCAGATCTAGTCATTCTTAAGAAAATTACACAAATTATATCAAATCATTTTTTATTATTTTCTATTTTGTCATTATGTGACTGACTTTTAAACATAAACACATATAAGCACATCAGTGAATCAGAATAGCTAAAGGGAAATTTCTGAGAAAGAGTTGGTTTGAAATTGGATAGCATTTTAGCCTGCATTCTGTGTATTTATCCAAACCATACATATTTAGAAACCAGAATATTTCTCTCAAGAGGATAACAAATCACTATTTAATAATTTGATATTTCAACTAAATATATATCTTTTCCAAGAAGAATCTCTTTGTGCTTGCATTTTGTTAAAATCTTTTCATAAAGTACATTTCGATTATGTTTCTCATCTTCCAACTCTTCCCAAATCCCCTATATCTCTCAATGTGTACACCCTTAATTTTTATGTTTTTCTTTCAAAAATAAAATACCAATGAATAGAAACCATAACAACAACAACAACAACAATAACCCTCAAACAAACACATGGCCAATAAAAAGTCCAACCTGGTAAAACAATGTGTTCATGAGGGCAACTTATAGACATATGGGTGAGAGATTACTTACAGGAGCAGAAATGACACAAAAACAGTGTGTCACCAAAGCCCAACATAGCACAGTTACAGCTCACAAAGCTGGAAAGCTGGAGCACAATGAAGCGCCTCAGGCAGCTTACAGCTTCTGTCCCTGGTGCCTCAACTGATATCAACATTTTCCAACCACTTGCCTGGTTTCTGCTTTCTCCAGAAAGCTAGTCTAGCCTCAGACTCTTTGGGTTTTTCTCTTTGTGAGTCATCTTGGCAGCCTCTCTTCCCTTAGTCTGACAGGTCTTCATGCCCTATCATTTTGAGAAATACTAAGTTCAATTAGTGGTGCCTATATGTGTAATTACATTTGGCTGACCAGGAGAGCATGGGCAACCTACCAGAGGTCATATTGTAAAGGAGCATTTTACTCTAATCCAGATGTCTTCAATTGTATGGCTTCTTAGCAAATGGTACAGCCTCACGGTAGGTCCCTTATTAATGTTGGACTGTTAACTAGAATGATCTAGTGAAGCCATTATATAGGCAATCACAGCTGATTTGAATGCATAAGTGTAACAATCAAGGCAAGTCTAGAAGACAGCACTTCACAGCACTCCTCTAAATCATTTGGTACTTTCATTATAACTGCCTAATCTTTCCCAAACAATTTCCCCAAACCTTGGAGCATCAAACGCTACCGGTGACCTGAGTACTCAAAGTCACTTATTTATGGCATGTTTATCTTTCTTTTTTCTATGCATTAATCATTGTACACTTACAAGGAAACTTTTCTGACCAAGATTCAAAGAACTAAAAATCTATGGACGTTAAATATAAATATTTAGAAAGCAGTGATATAATTTGTTCTTGTTTGTTTTTTGTTTGGTTTTGTGGGTTTTTGTTTGTTTGTTTGTTTTTGTTTTTCGAGACAAGGTTTCTCTGTGTAGCCCTGGTTATCCTGGAACTCACTCTGTAGACCAGGCTGGCCTCGAACTCAGAAATCTGCCTGCCTCTGCCTCCCATGTGCTGGGATTAAAGGCATGCGCCAACACCGCCCATCGATAACTTGTTCATTTAACAAAACACTACTAACTTTCCATGTGCATGGACTGTTACATGGATACCTGGAACACTGTGTCCCGTGCCTACAACTTTCGACTGCAGCGGGAACAGCCAACATGTGACCTGTACCTGTGTCTCGGAACACCATTCTTATGGCCGGAACTGTTTTCCCTACAAGTAAGGGCGACTCTTTCCAGGCCCTGAAGTCTGGCAGCATGGAAGGCTCCAGGATCGAGGCCTCTCCCCTGAGCTGCTGCGTCCAGCTCAATCTCAGAAGAGAGTGAGGTCCTGTCTGAGTGCGGGGGATCTGGCTGGTCCTACTAACCTGTGACCTCATGAGGGCAGGCCAATAAATCGCTGCTGGGACAGAAAAAAAAAAAAGATAACTTGTTAATTTAACAAAACACTATACTAACTTTCACACTACAACTTTTGACCACTACAACCATAAGTTATGGTGGGACAGGGTAACAGTAACAGCTATTAATTTCTTCATATGTACAAGACCTAAAATCTACTTGTAATGTGATCAGTTATTCCTATAACGGTCATGCTAGTAATGCTTAGTGGGTATAGATTGCCTGCCAAAACCCAATGTAGCATTTAAGGCCCAGTGCTAAGTATTCTAAATATGTCACATTATACATGTTGTAAGTCAATCCATCATTACCTGCCCATTGGAGTAAATAGTATTTGTCCAAATGATACTACTTAAAACTGACCACAAATCCTTCTTTAATTTTTTTTTTACCTTGCGAATTTGCATGTAGCAATCTATTTGCTACCTCCTCTACTCATCCACAAGTCCCTTCCATCCTAAGACTTACTCAATAATTTATAGAATTTCATTTTATTGTGCATTAAAATTATGCCACTCAGCAGAGATATACTAATATCTTCTTTTAAGATTAATAAAATATTTTTCATCAAGCAAATGTCTGCTAGCTCATCGGTTTCTTCTTAACTATGCTCAATGGATCATTATAGGCTCAAGCACTGTTCTTCACATTCGATTCAAGTTTTAGCTAGAGTATCAATGTTTTGTCTTCGTGTTCTTCAACGTTTTTCTTCCTTCAAATTCAGTAATACTCTTTCTTTTAGGGACTTAAAATGCACACATGAAAGAATAAGAAACCGCACATAAAGTGACCTTTTTAAAATAACCAAGAATATAGGAATTCTTTACTAATTTGATATAAATATTTAAGCAAGACAGTTGTACATGATCTTTTTAGTTTAATCTTGATAAATTGATCATTTCCTATATTTCCATAAGAGTATATATTCCATCTAAATTTGTTTTACATGTTGAAGAGTTCTATCATCAAACATTTCATGATTATTCAGCAACTTGCTTCAAATATGTAAAATATGTTCTTATGTGAATAGCACTATTTGTGATGTATACTATTATCTGTATGTTAGCAAATTATAAATGTAATTTTGCTGAAAAAACCCACTTTTGTTTGCTTTAAATATATTTTGTGGTATCTCAGTGACATTTTCCCTTCCAACGTTTCCCTCCAAACCTTCCCCTGTGTCTTCTTACTCTTTTAAGTTCATGATTTTTTCTTTAATTGTTGATAGATAGATAGATAGATAGATAGATAGATAGATAGAGTGTGTGTGTGTGTTTGTATTTGCCTGTGAGTTTCTCTGAGCATGTTTGTGAGTGTATGTTTTTGTGTTTATGTGTATCTCTGTGTGTATGTGTAAGTTTGTATGTCCCTAAATATGTAAGTACACCTTGTTGATTCTGTACAATATTACTTTCATGTTTGTTTTCAAGGATAATTAGGTACTGGAAAAGGAATTGGTGTACTTTTCTTCTCTGGAAAGGACGGCTTCTTCTTCAGCTGCCAGCATTTCTTTTGTTGTTTGTAGTCACTCAGTGTTAGTTTGAGCTGACTTTCCTGCTTCCACATTAGCATGTCCATTCCTGTCCTTATTCAGGTCATGCTCAGGTCTAGTTTTCATCCTTCCTCAAGGAAACTTCTCATCGAAACAGATGAATCTCATTACAGAAATTCACAGTCAAATAAACACCGAGTTGTGAAGCCCAGTCTAGATGAATACAGCTACAATGCCTGCTCAGATCTAAGGGCCATGGATTATTCTAGGAGAGGTGAAGAGAAAACTCCTTTAAGTTCTACAGTAGTGAAAATACTATTTTTCACAATTTTTTGAGTTTTTTGGAATGTTTAGAATCATGATTTGTTTCTATTTTTTCTTCAGAAACATTTAACAATTAAGTATTAACTTCAATTAATAGAAAAGTTTTTATTTCTGTTTTCTACTTTTTAAGAAAATGTAATCAATTCCATTCATTAAAGCACTATAACAAGAATTATGTAATTTACTCAGATAAAGAGAGTTTGTGGTGAATAGATATAAGTGATGTTAATTTTATAGACAAATATTCCAGAATAATGTCCTAGGCTATATATTAATATGTTTTAATGATAAAATTACATGTTAAAACACAAATAGGCATACTTGTTTCTATATAAGTCTATAACTTAAGCAGAGTAAGATTTTGTTTATAACTTTTAAATTCAATTATATTTTTATTTTTTTTCTGGGGCATTCTATGGATGCTCTCTAGAAAAAAAGATGTTGTCTATAATCATTTGTAAATATGTTTTATGCAGAAATAAAATCAGAAATGAAAGATTTGATTTCCAGGCATAGCATCAAAGACGTATAATTCCAGCCATCAAGAGAGAGAGAGAAAAATAATGAAAAGTTCATATAATATATTCTAATAATTGTTTCCTTTCTCCATCTCCTTCAAGATCTCCCAACCTATACACATACACACACACACACACACACACACACACACACACACACACACACATGAATACATGTCCTTAAGACACAGAATCAGAAAATACAAAGACCAGCAAGAATTAAAAAAAATAGCCCAACCCAACACCAGGAGTACCTGGGATCAGCAGGACCCAGGCATGCAGGAATTATGTGGCAAGGGTTCCTTCCAGTCTGTTTGGACTGGTGCCTTAAGCAGACCTTGGGCACAAAATCCACAGCCAGTCCCACAAAACACTAGAGTCCACTCCCAGGCTCTCTAACACACTCAGAATCATAGGATCAGAGTTGAGAAGGACACAACATCTGTCCCAGGGGGCCCAGGCATGCAGGAACCTCCACCAGCCCAGTGGCACAGGTTCAGGTCTGTCTGGGCCAGTGCCCTGAGCAGCCCTTGGGAGCAAACTCTGCAGTGAGTCCCGTTAATACCCAGAGGAAGCTGTACTCCCTCCGCCCCCAGGGATCCCTGCACTCTAACTGGCCCAGGATCACAGGATCCCAGAATCATAGGATCAATGAGACAGCTTGACTCTGAGGAGTTCTGATATAACCAGGATCACAAAAAGGACAGGCCCCAGTCAGATTTAGCCAGGGTAGGTAGCACTAGAGATAACCAGATGGTGGGAGGCAACAGAAACCAAGGTTACTCAGCATCATTAGAACCCAATTCCCCCAACATAGCAAATCCTGGACACACCATCACACCAGAAGAGCAAGATTCAGATGTAAAATCACTTCTCATGATGATACAGGACTTTAAGAAGTACATAAATAACTCCCTTAAAGAAATACAGGAGAACACAAAAGCTAGAAGCCTTTAAAGAGGAAACACAAAATTCCCTTAAAGAACTACAGGAAAATAAAATCAAATGGGTGAAAGAAATGAACAAAAACACCCAGGATTCAAAAATGAAATAGAAACAATAAAGAAATCACAAAGGGAGACAACACTGGAGTTAGAAAACCTAGGAAAGACATCAGGAGTCATAGATGCAAGCATCACCAACAGTACAAGAGATAGAAGAGAGAATCTCAGGGGCAGAAGATAACATGGACAACATTGACACAACAGTCAAAGAAAATGCAAAAAGCAAAAAGTTTCTAATCCAAAACCTCCAGGAAATCCAAGACACAATGAAGACCAAACCCAAGGATAATAGGTATAGAAGAGAGTGAAGACTCCCAACTTTTAAAGGGCCAGTAAACATCTTCAACAAAATTATAGAAGAAAACTTCCCTAACCTAAAGAAAGAGATGTCCATGAACATACAAGAAGCCTACAGAACCCCAAATAGACTGGACCAGAAAAGAAATTCCTCCTGTCACATAATAATCAAAACACCAAATGCACTAAACAAAGAAAGAATTTTAAATGCAATAAGGGAAAAAGGTCAAGTAACATATAAAGGCAGGCCTATCAGAATTACACCAGACTTCTCATCAGAGACTATGAAAGCTAGAAGATCCTGGGCAGATGTCATACAGACCCTAAGAGAACACAAATGCCAGCCCAGGCTACTCTACCCAGCAAAACTCTCAGTTACCATAGATGGAGAAAGCGAGATATTCCATGACAAAACAAAATTTATACAATATCTTTCCACAAATCCAGCTCTACAAAGGATAATAGATGGAAAACTCCAACACAGGGAGGGAAACTATACCCTAGAAGAAGCAAGAAAGTAATCTTTCAACAAACCCGCACAAACCTAATTCCACCTTTAACAACAAAAATAACAGGAAGTAACAATTACTTTTTCTTAATATCTCTTAATATGGAAATTAATATTACCAACATATCCTAATTGATTTAAATTCCAAAGTTTGAAGAATTAGAAATTTGTTGGCTATTATCTGGTGGTTTCTCTAATTTGGTAATTGGAGAAATAGGTTCAATATTGTACAATCCATATACACTTTCTGCTTGTTCGTACCTGACAATGTCTTGCTCGGTACCATATAATGGTCTTGAAACCATGCTTCTCCTGTCTCAGCCTCTCTATTAGTACGATTGTTTATTTGATGTTTTTACACTATACTGTGGTTTTCAGAACAGCTTACTTTTTTTTTTTTTACTTTGTAATTACTTGTCAATTGGAAATAGCTTCTTAGTTATCAATGAAAATTCCTCTCTACTTCTCTCTGTTAGTGCTGGGCCGCCATCTTGCTTGGCCCTGTGCAGTGCCTGTGCTTGCTATACCTGACTCGGAATTCCCATGTTTGTCAGTGCTGGTTTTTTTTTTTTTTTTTTTTTTTTTTTTTTTTTCTGAAAGACACTGATTCCTGGGTACCATTCATCCTCTCCAGCTCCTTCAGTCTTTGTAGCTCCTCTGCCTGACAGTTCCCTCAGCAGTTAGGGTCTGGCTTGATGGTGATATTTCATTCGGGATAATGTAAAATACAAAGGCTCTCACTTTCTACACATCCTCCAATTGTGTGTGTGTCTCTCTCTCTGGATACAGGAGAATGAAGAAACAAAACAAGTGTAAGTTCAAGTACTGCCTGCATTATGTAAGGAGACGTCGTCTCAAAGCAAAACAAACAAATATAAAACAATATCTATCATCTAATAAATTATGTTTACTTTGACCAATCAAGAAAGACCCTCAATTTTTGCTTTCAGTGCTGTTTATGCATCCCTATTATTGTTTTGTCAGTAATACATGATTGTCTTTGACCTGCAAAGAAGATGCCTACTCTTAAGCTTTTCTTGGTTTTAAGTCACTTTTTGTTTCATTTTTGTTTTACTCTTCTTGTTGATTTAACTATATGTCTCGTCATCCATTTTAAAAATCTAATCAATATATTTATTTCTTTTCAATAATTGTTAAATATACCACATACAGATGACCTTTGCATTCAGTAGACAAATAAAACTAATTCAAGAACACTACATAAAAAACCACTGCTTGCCAGATTTTGTTTTCCTTTCAGTAATCAATGTCACCTTTGTTTACAGTGATCAGAATTTGTCTTGCTGTGCATAATACATCTTACTCTCTCCTGCTGGCAATAAAAATATTGAGCTTGGACTATATGAAGTACTCTATAGCCATGCGTCTTCTATTTAAAGTTACCATCTCCAAGGAGGGTGCTCAGATGTCATTATCATTTAACTGACAGCAAACTTTCAATGAACAGATTTTCTACTTTGATCTCTCTCCCTTTCCCTTCTCCAGCTCTAGCTTGTAGAAGATGAAGATAATCTAGATTAGTATGGCACATAGAGCTTTGGAGAATGATATTTGAGAAAGTAAAAGGCCACGATCGATGGATCAATGTTTGAACCACTAGTCTACAAAGATTGTAGAAGTCAAATTATTAAAAATTTAATATCAATGACCAAATTAGAAAGATTTCTGAATCTAATCTCTTTCTTAAAAATTAAGAACTATAATTTTATATTTTATTTATTTTTGTACCACAAATTAAAAAAAGTGAAAAGTTCTTTAACCTTATTGGCAATAGCTTTCTTGAAGGAAGTAGCTAGTAGTTAAGAACTTTTTTTTAAATTATTATTAGATATTTTCTTTATTTACATTTCAAATGTTCTCCCTTTTTCTGGCTTCCCCTCCTAAAAAAACCCTGTTCCCTCCTCTATCCTCGTCCTCACCAACCCATTCTCTCCTGCTTCCTGGCCCTGGCATTCCCCTACACTGGGGCACAGAACCTTCACAGGACCAAGGGCCTCTCCTCCCATTGAGGACCAACTTGGCCATCCTTCTGCTATACATATGCAGCTGGAGCCATGAGTTCCACCATGTGTACACTTTGGTTGGTGATTTAGTCCCTGAAAGCTCTGGGGGTACTGCTTAGTTCATATTGTTGTTCCTCCTAAGGGGATGCAAACCCCTTTAGCTCCTTGGGACCCTGTGCTCAGTCCAATTGGTAGCTGTGAGCCTCTACTTCTGTATTAGTCAGGTACTGTCAGAGTCTCTCAGGAGACAGCTGTATCAGGCTCCTGTCAGTAAGCACTTGTTGGCATCCACAATAGTGTCTTGGTTTGGTGATTGTATATGGAATGGATCAGTCTCTGGATTTTCATTCCTTCAGTCTCTGCTTCACACTTTGTCTCTGTATCTCCTCCCATGGGCATTTTGTTCCCGTTTCTAAGAAGGATTGAAGTATCAACATTTTGGTCTTTCTTCTTCCTGAGTTTCATGTGGGTTGGATGCTCTAAAATGTAATAAGGACACATGTTCCACTATGTTCATAACAGCCTTATTTATAATAGCCAGAAGCTGGAAAGAACCCAGATGTCCCTCAACAGAGGAATGGATACAGAAAATGTGGTACATTTACACAATGGAGTACTACTCAGCTATTAAAAACAACGAGTTTATGAAATTCTTGGGGAAATGGATGGATCTGGAGGATATCATCCTGAGTGAGTTAACCCAATCACAAAAGTACACACATGGCATGCACTCTGTGATAAGTGAATATTAGCCCAGAAGCTTAGAATACCCAAGATACAATTCACAAACCACATGTAAAGAACTTCTGACCAACCGTCAGCTCAAAGTCAGAGGAAGTAACCATTCCCTAGAAATTATTTTAAAGAGAGAACACTTTGTTTTCATTATTTCTTCCTTGTCTGTACACTATGCAAGGGAGTCAAGACAAATAGGGGTAACTGACAGTTTTTATTCTACTAAAAAATATGAAGAACTTTTATAGGTTAATAAAATTATTCTTGGGTTATCACTTTTATTATAAGATTACTTTACATTTTTATTACATGTACTGTTTTGTTTCCTTTGTGGTTCTCTATCTCTCATATGTTTTATGGAGAAAAACATAGAAAACATTAATTATCAATCTTGTTTTCTGTTACTTCTCATTGCATTTCTCTATATTTTTACCACCTACTTAACTGGGTTTTTTTTCTGTCAATTATTCAAGTATTTACATTGGAGTTGCTGAAAACTAAACTTATATTATATTATTATAATTAGTGTTATTTAATAATAATACTTGCTTTCAATTTCTTTTGTAACTTCCATTATACATATTCTTTGCAATCTCAACTCTTCATTTATCTTCTTGTACACATTATTTGACATCATTAAAATCTGCCAAGCAACAGGGCAGTATTTGTGCACAACTTTAATCCTAGAACTTAGAAAGCAGAGCAAGGTTGATCTCTGAGTTCTAGACCAGCCCAGTCTACAGAGTGAGTTCTAGTGTAGCCAGAGCTAGAAAGAGAAATCATGTCCTCAACAAAATAAAAACAGCTAAAAATCAAATCAACCCCCCCCCCAAAAAAAACCCCAGCATTACAAAACTAAAAATCTGTCAAAACCACATATTTACCCAATAATATGAAGATATATATATAGTCTTAATGTTATGTTAACACTTGTGTCAATGTATTATAGAAATTAATTATATTTTTAAATATATTTTTTGTATAGGTATAAAAAAGCTTATCAATGGATATAACTTGATTATTGATTAAACACAGTTTGGACTGTTTTTAAAAGATTTTCATAGCTTGATAATATTTTAAATTAAAATGTAATTTTAGCAATTTCCAGTATCTGTGAAGTTTATGAACTGTCTGGTCACATGATTAACTGTAAAGCAAATTGATTGAGTAATTGAAGAAAGTTATTTTGGAAGACAACATAAATGAATTATTTTCTTACAATGATTCTTGGAACATAGCCTATAGTTAAAGGTATACTTAAATTTATTTGTAAAATTATAACTTGCAGTTTCATTAATGTCTAGCTTTTAAATGATTTAGTAGGGACCTAATCATGATAAATGTAGTTCACTTTCTGGGAACTAATATCACATTGTTCGCTGAACACATTACAAATTTGTTATATTAGATGAAGTAATATCGACATTTTACCTTATATTTACTACTTAAATGAGATATTTAAATCATAAAATACAATGTAATAAGTATTTTATATTAACCAGCCCAGATGCTAGACACTATTGTAGGTAGTAGCTGTGAAGAAATAATGGGTAAAATATTGCTTTGACCTCCAAGAAAGGGATTGAGAGTCATGTGAGAGATAAACACACATAAGTGACTACAGCAGAAGAGCTTGTGATAAATAGTGCAATAGACTCTCCTATGAAAAATGATTTTTTTCTCAAACACAGACCAAGCAAGGGAGGAAGATTTATTTCATCCTGACATGAGACCCAGATTATACCCAAGAACAAAGAAAACTGCCGATTCTGATCAAGAAATGCGACTCAGAAAATATGGAAGAAACAAGAAATAGTGAGTGCTCTACTGAACAGAACTAACAGAAAGCAAGTTGAGCAAGCTTTGAGTTTTAAGAGAAATTTGTAGTAAAAGCATGTCTCAGAATTTAATAAGATCTCAAAATAAAGACTTGGATAAAAATGTCAATAATTTGTCATCACTTTTGGTTTTAGTATCTTTTTGTTTCTTTTTTTTCTTTTCTTTTGAATTGCTTAATTTATTTATTTACATTTCAAATGTTACCCTCTTCCTGGCTTCCCCTCCACAGGAACCCCCAATTCCATCCTCCTTTCCCCTGCTCTATGAGGGTGCTCCCCCACCCACCGACCCACTCCTGCCTGCCTCACTGCCCTAGTATTCCCCTTCACTGGTGAATCAACCCTTCACAGGACTAAGGGCCTCCCCTCCCACTGATGCCAGATAAGAGGATTGCTCTGCTACAAACGCAGCTGGAGCCAAGGGTCCCTCGATGTGTACTCTTTGGTTGGTGGTTTAGTCCCTGGGAGCTCTTGGTGGAGTGTGCTTGGTGATATTGTTGTTCTTCCTATGAGGTTGCAAAGCCCTTCAGCTCCTTCTGTCCTTCCCCTAATTCCTCCATTGGGGTCCCAGTGCTCAGTCCAATGGTTGGCTGTAAGCATCCACCTCTGTATTTGTCAGGCTTAGGCAGAGGTTCTCAGGAGACAAATACATCAGACTCCTTTCAGCAAGCACTTCTTGGGATCCACAATAGTGTCTGGGTTTAGTGGCTGCATATAGATGGATCCCCAGGTCAGGCAGTCTCTGTATGACCTTTCCATCAGTCTCAGCTCCATTCTTTGTTCCTGTATTTCCATGAGACAGGAGTAATTATGGGTTAATATTTTTTAAAATGAGTAGGTGGTCCTCTCCCTCAACTGGGGGCTATGTCTAACCTCTGGATATGGTCTCTAAAGGTTCACTCTCCTCTTTGTTGGGTATTTCAGTTACATGTCATTCCCACTGTGTCCTATGTCAGGGACAGAGTGTCCCTGTTGTCCCTGAGAATTTGACCTTATCTGAGTAACAGTCTATTCTCGGAGGAACCATGGAGTGTTCTCAGAAAAACCATAAAATGTTTTGTCAACGCTTCCGCTCTGGCCAGGTGTGAAGCCAGGTGTACACCCCCCACCCCACTTCCTCTTACCGCTTCCTTGCTCTGCAAGTATAATTGCCCTGCCCTTCTGAAGTAAAGTTAGGCTTTGACAACCGTTTTTGCTTGGCCTCGTTCCTCTCTCTCGCCCGTTTTTCTTTCAGGCTCGGTCCCCTTCGGACCTTGGTTAATTACTCGCCCCCGCGGGCTGGGGCAGTCCTAGAAGCCTCTTGCTTTCCTGGCATCTGAGACTTTCTGGTGGCTACTCCCAATTCTACCCCCCAACTGCTACACACCTCAGTTAAGTTTCCTGACCCACTGTACATTTCCCCAGTCTCTTCCCACACCTGATCCTAGCTCCTTTTTTCCTTCCCCCTCCTCTTTCCCTCCCAAATCCCTCCATTCTTCTACCTCCTGTGATTATTTTCTTCCCCCTTCTAAGTAGGACTGAAGAATCCACACTATGGTCTTCCTTCTTTTTGAGCTTCATATGGTCTGTGAGTTGTATTACATGTATTCTGCAGAAGCACTGCCCAATTGAATTGTCTTATCTGCTTCCACTGGGTCAAACCTTTGTGCTTACCATTTCTACATTTATATGATAGCTTTTAAGCTCATAGGAAATATTGATTTTATTCTCTCATTTGGTTGTATAATACTTTCAGGAAGGGACTGATGGAAAAAATTTGGGGCAATCTTATGAAATAAAATGAGACTGTAACTACTGGTATATTAACAGTAAAAAAGCAGCCGGGCGTGGTGGCGCACGCCTTTAACCCCAGCACTTGGGAGGCAGAGGCAGGCAGATTTCTGAGTTCGAGGCCAGCCTGGTCTACAGAGTAAGTCCAGGACAGCCAGGGAGTTCTCAAAAGGTAGATGATGGTAGTTCTAAGAATGTTAAATTTCAGGAGATTATGAATTATATACTAGATTTTATATATAAAGTATAGACAATGATTTTTAAAATTATGCTGATGTTTTCATTCAATGGATATAAAAAACTGTTAGTGTTGAATATTAAATAGATTTAATTTTTTAAAAAGAAATGTGGCATAGGCCCTTTAATTGAGAGGGAAGAAATGTTGAGGTTAGATATTGAGGGAAAAACTAAAGGTACAAAATAGTCGCAAGTGTGGGACACGATTATACTGGAGAGACATATTAGATCTCTAGGCAGTGCTGAGTTCCTATTTGCAGTCTGTGCTCATGAATTTTAAGTGAAACCAGTAGGGAGGAAAATCAAACTTTGCCTTGGGTTTGATTTTGCTGTCAGAGACAATTTTATTTCATTTTCCTAATGCTTCCACAGGAAAGAGAGAGGCAAAATGTCCCCATGTGAGAACATATTCAACACGATATGTTCACTTACAGATTAAGTAAACAAATTCGTATACTAACTATTTCATATGTAAAATTATATTTCCTATGAAAAATGATCTTTACAACTTTTATGGTAATTGTATGCCATATAGTTAAGGATTAAATTCAGAGGCTATTAAACATCAGTTTTACACACAAAATTCTATTTTGTGATTCTGAGTTATGTACTTTAATATCTTGATTTAAATATGGAAACACAAGTTACAACTCTAATAGATGAGGAGCCTTGAGAGGGCTGTAACCTTGTTGGCATAATTACTCTGTTGTTTTTATAAAATTGTTCCTTTTAGAAAGAGAAAGCTAAAAAATGTTTACATTTCAGTAATACTACAAATAAAGTAATTTTCTGAAAGCTTACATTAAAAAATGGTGTGATGAACGCATAATTTTGCACTGCAGTGCCCACTCTGCCAAATGAAAACTGGCTTCGAAGTTACTCTCTTCCTAGCAACTCCAAAGCAGAAATGACCTAAACGGTGTTCCTATGAAAACAAGATGATGTTGCTGTGAAGCACACAAGGTTCCAAGTTGGGGACAGAAACAAAGGTAAACTCGTGTTATTTTATGTTGCTCATTTAATCTGCTTCCAAATTTGCTGATACATTTTTGTCAGTAGTGGCACCATGTGAGCCTGAGGGACTAGCTATGACTCTACAGAGGGGAGAGTAATACAATATACCTACTCTTGTGCTTTTCCTACAAGATACTTATTAACATCCACGTGTCTGAATATTTTGTTTTGTTTTGTGTCATTTTAATTGTCTATGATCACTGCTTGTTGTTACCTACAAATCCTCCAGGATATTATTCAGGGGATATGGTTCTTGCCTTCCAATTTCTGCCTTCAGGACTCTTCATTATTTTTTTTATTCTTTTTTAATTTCAAAAGATATTACATTATGATTCCTATATTTTTATTCATTATACATAACATTTATATTTATAATGATATTTTCAGATAGGCATATTATTCATTTTGAGCAATTTCTCATGTTCCTTCTTCTAATATTTCTAGACACTCCCAACTATTTTCTTCATTTCATTATATATATATATATATATATATATATATATATATATATACACACACACACAAGAATTTTAATCCAGCAACATGACTACTCTGGCAAGGGACCACATCCAAAGACCTAGGTCTATAAGACCAGAATATAGGCACAGCCTGGATTACAGGATTATCTGCCTGGAATATAGACCTGCCCTTAGTACATACTTTTAATCCTTTACAAAGAAGGCAAAGTTAGAAGGAAGTACCCATGTTTGAAAGTGATGTCTAGTTGAAAGTCAGACAACGTGATGAATTAGAGAATGATTTAACAGATTGAGTCAGGGGTAGAAAACGACCAACTCACATGATAACAGCAAAGAAAAAGGGGCTACTTAAGAGCAGCAAGGTAGAGAAAAGTTTTGTATATGTTGTGTGGTGTATATGGTGTGTGTGGTATGTGATATGTATTACGGCAGTTTGGCAGGACCGTTTTACAGACAAGCTGCAAAGAGCACAAGCTACTAAGCAAAGGGGAAAAAAATGAGCCAGAGAATGAGAAGGAGTCAGAAGATGAGAACGTATTGTCAAAGTGACTATGAGGCCAAGCAGAGGAATTCAGTCAGAATCCAAGAAAAGCTGAACTGATTCAGTCAGCTTGGAAGAGTAGATTGTCTGAGGCCAGTCACTTCTATTGCTAGGTCTAGGGATAGTTAGAACAGAGAAAAACGTCCTATGGGCCAGCTCGAGCAATGTATTCACACAGGTTGTGCTCAGCTCTAATTTCATATATATTCATATAATATATTTATATGAATTTACATATATATGAATACATATATGCATATATAAAATCATTTATATAGTCAATATTTAACATTTAAGATGTGATATTATTCTGAGTTTTATTTATAAAATAATAGTTTGTAGTTGCATTCATTTTGTACCAAATGATACAATTTTGTTCTTTAGAGCTGAATGAAATGTCATCATCATGGGACATAGTCCATTTATCTTATTATTTCATTTATTGATGAGCAGTTATACTGAGTTGAGTTCATAGCTCAGGAACCATGAATAGTCCTACTCATGTGCAAGTAGCTCTATTTTATGACAACTTTGATTTATTTGAGTTGTGTAGCTTTTTTCTTCTTTTGAGGCTTATGAAAGTATACTGAACAACTCAATTATAAAAGAGGGGGAACAAGACAACTTTAGAGAATAAGACTAATTTAGGATGCAGAGCAGCATGGAAGGGAGCTTGTGGTAGATGTTTGAGGCAGCCACTTGAAGCTGGAGTTAGGAACCAAAGGGAGATGGGTGATGGTGTTCAGTTAACTTTATTATTTTCCTTTTTCCTCAGTTTTCTTCTGTTTGTTGTTTTTGTTCATTCAAAAACACTAGCCCGTAGAATAGTCACCCAAATATTTACATTTACAATGGCTCTTCCATCTCAACTTACGTAATCAAGAAAATCTTTCCAATCTATGGACAGATATTTGTAATTCTAAACCTTGTCACATTGACAGTCAAGATTAGCTATCATAGTATTAATGGTTGTGATGTGGTGTGAATGTTCTAGCATATTGAAACAATTATTTTATATAAATATTAGGATATAATTAGTATAAATTTTGTTTGATCAATCAAATACACATATATATTTGTTTTATCTCACTCATTTTATAATGGATGTTGGAAATACTAGATGTTTTCTATACATACCTCCTGCTAATCATTTTCCTAAATGGCTTTTTCTGGTGAAATTTAAAAAAAAGATAAAATTAATATAATTAACAATTTATGTCATAATATTCTACCATGCCTAATAATTGCTAATTTAATTCTAGTATTTATCTTACCATACAAAATGTTTCAGTGAGATTAAACAATGAAATCATTGAAGATATTATGAATTCAGTGACTTAAGTCAAATAATGAAATGACTAATGAGAGGAAAGTATAAATTATATTAGGAAATATTTGTGGTTGTAGTATGCACATATTGGCATGGGGTAAATGACAGATGAGTAACTCTTTGAGTAAGATAATAGTTGGTCATCAAGGTGATACTCTTTCTAAAATTTGAAATAAAACCCAAATATTAGAAAATCTAAAGTCCATGTTTAATGCTCTTAATGCAATTATAATAAAATCATCTCTAGAAATACATGTAGTATACTATAAAAGTTAGGGCCTAGTTCTTTCTCACAGACCCATGATCCCATAAATGAAACTAGAGTCAAAATGTATTTACAAGTACCTTGGCCATATGTCTAGGCTCTTCTCTGTTTTCCCATATGATCTGAAAGAATGGTATTCGAATTTGATAGGGATTGCATTGAATCTCTAGACTGCATTCACTAAGACAGCCATTGTTACTATTGAGCATGCGAGATCTTTCTATTTTCAGATATCTTCTTCAATTTCTTTCTTTAAAGAAATTAAAATTATTGTAGTCCATAATTTTAACTTACTTGATTAGAGTTACCCTAAGATAGTTTATATTTTTTGTGGCTGTTGTGAAGTGTTGTGTTTCGCTGATTTCTTTCACAACCTCTTTGTCATTTGTATATAGGAAGGCACTTGACTTTGTTTTTTCTTTTCTTTTCTTATCTCTTTTCTTTACTTTCTCTTTCTCTTTCTGTTTTTTGTTTTGTTTTGTTTTGTTTTGTTTTGTTTTTTTGAGTTAATCTTGTATCCAGCCACTTTGCTGAAGGTATTTATCAACTGTAGAGGGTCTCTGGTAAAATTTTGAGGGTAGAGTTTTAGGGCAAAAAAATAATGATTAGACTTCTTCCTTGGCAATTCATATCCCCTTGACTTCTTTTGTTGTTGTATTGCTTTAGCAAGAATCTCAAGTACTATGTTGAACAGGTACAGTGAAAGTAGACAGCCTTTTCTTTTTCCTGATTTTAATAGAATTGCTTTGATTTTCTCTTCATTTAATTTGTTGATGGCTATAAGCTTGCTGTAAATTCCATTTATTATGTTTAGGTATTACTGATCTCTGCAAGACTTTTATCATGAAGTGGCATTAGATTTTATTTCAAAGACTTTTTAAACATTGAATGAGAAGATCATGTCCTTTATTTCTTTCATTTTACTTACTTAGTGGAGTATATCAACAGATTTTTCTAAGTTGAACAGTATCTCTGAGATGAAACTTAATCAACATACATGATCTTTTTTATTTATTCTTGAAATCATTTTGTGAATATTATATTGAATATTTTGCATTTATATTTATGAGGAAATTGGGCTGTAATTCTCTTTCTTTGTTTCTGTGTTTGGAAGACTTTTAATAACTGCTTCATTTTCTTTAGGTAGTATAGGTCTATTTAAATAGTTCATCTGAACTTTATTTAACATTGATAAGAGGTTTCAACTAAGAGAATTATTCATTTATTTTTAATTTCCTCATTTAGTCAAGTACAGGTTTTTGAAGTATGACCCAGTAATTCTTTGAATTTCCTCGGTGTCTGTTGTAATATTACCCCTTTTATCTATGATTTTGTTACCTTTGATAGTCTCTCTCTGCCTTGTAATTAGTTTGAATAAGGGTTTGTCTATCTTGTTGATTTTCTCAAAGAACCAACTTGTTCATTGATTCTTATATTGTTTATATTGGGATCTGATTGTCACTTCACAAACCACATGAACATCAATCACAGTCAGATAGGTATGGTTTATTGAACACATACCATAATAGTGATCAGTTCAAGGATATAGCTCAGAATTATCTGAGATATGACATGAAACATATTTTTCTGTCAGCTTATAAAGGAAACACACATACATACACACGCACACACACACACACACACACAAGCACGCACAAAAGAAAAAAAAAATAATAAGCTCATAATCAGGGGCAAGAAGTTCTCCTTGGTGATTGTCTCTGACTCAAGCCATTTTAGACATAACTGTTCATATTGACCTTTAATTTGGTGTGCCCTACTTAAATCTTTGTGGAATTCCTTAAGATTAACAAACCTCAGAACATACAGAACATAACATGAGATATGATCAGCATGACCCTGCTCTGAGCCAAGTTATTTTTCTTTGTCACTGGCTGGTAGGCAAATTACAGCAACAATATGGAAGAGCTGGGAAGCACAGAAAGAAGTGGCAATAGCTACACTGGGTGATGGGAGTCAGACCATAATAGTTTTCTTTGTTTTAATTTAATGATTTCATCCTTCAGTTTAATAACTTCCTACCTTCTACTGTTCTTGGGTGTGTTTACTGTCTTTGTTCTAGAAGTGTGCTGTTAAGTTGCTACTTTTGTGATCTCTCAAATTTCTTTATGAAGGCATTTGATGCTATGAACTTTCCGCTTTAACTGTCTTTTATTTATATAGGTCAGATATACATGGATATGTGCAAGCATTTTCATTTAATTCTAGGAATTTTTTAATTTCTGTTTTTTATTACTGCCTTGACCTAGTAGACATTCAATAGAGAGTTGTTCAGTTTCATGAGTCTGTAGGCTTCCTATTTCTGTTTTTAAAAATCTAGCTTTAATATGTGATGAACTGATAGGAAGCAGGGGGTTATTTCAATTTTCTTTTATCAGTTGAGACTTTCTGACTGAGTACATGGTCAGTTTTGGAGAAAGTTCTGTAAGGTGCTGAGAAGAATGTATATTATTTTGTGTTTGGTGGAATGTTCTAAAGATATGTTAGTTTCATTTGAGTCAAAGTATTCATTAGCTTCATTATTTCTCTGTTTACTTTTTGTGTTGATTGACCTTGTCATTCGTGAGAGTAGGGTACTGAAGTCTCCACTACTAATGTGTAGGATTCAATATGTGATTTATATTTCAATGTTTCTTTTACAAATGTTGTGAACTTGTATTTAGAGTACAGATGTTCAAACTGATTCATCATCTTGGTATACTTTTCTTTGGTGAGTATGAAATGTTCTTCCCCATGTCTTTGATTTATATTTGTTGGAAATCTATTGTTAGGTATTCAAATTGATGCACCAGCTCAATCCTTGGACCCATTTGCTCAGGAAATATTTTTTCCAGGCTTCTACACTAAGGTAATGTCTATCATTGATGTTGAAAAATGTTTCTTGTACACAGTTGAAGGATGGTTTTGGATCCATTCCTTTAGCCTATGTGTTTTTATTGGGGAACTGGATCCATTAATACTGAGAGATATTAGTGACCCCTAATTGTTAACTCCTGTTACTTTGTTGTTGATTGTGGTGATGGTCATGTGTGGATGCCAACAAGTGCTTGCAGACAGAATTCTGTTATAGCTGTCTCCTGAGAGGCTCTGCTAGTACCTGACAGATACAGAGGTGGAGGCTTACAGTCAACCATTGGATTGAGCACAGGGTCCCCAATGGAGGAGCTAGAGAAAGGACCTAAGGAGCTTAAAGGATTTGTGACCCCCTAGGAGGAACAACAATATGAACTACCCAGTACATCCCAGAGCTCCCAGGGACTAAACCACCAACCAAAGACTACACATGGTGGGACTCATGGCTACAGCAGCATATGTAGCAGAGGATGGCCTTGTGGGTCATCAATGGGAGAGAGGTTCTTGGTCCTGTGAAGGCTATATGCACCAGTGTAGGGGAATGCTAGGGCCAGGAAGCAGGGGGATGGGGGAGTGGGGGAGGGGATAGAGTGTTTTCAGAGAGGAAACCAGGAAAGGGGATAACATTTGAAATGAAAATAAAATATCTAATTAAAAAAAGAATGTTTCTCTCATAGCTGGTAAAAATGTTTGAGGATGAATTAGATAGTGTGGCCTTTTTGGGACAGGGGTTTCATTGGTGTGAACTTTCAGGTCTCAAAAGTCTACAACAAGCCCAATATCTTGCTCTTTGTTTTGTGTTCTCTCTCTCTCTCTCTCTCTCTCTCTCTCTCTCTCTCTCTCTCTCTCTCTCTCTCTTTCTTTCTCACTTAGTATTTTACAGCCATATATTATGTTACTTCAAAGTCAACTCACTGTGTGGGGTAATATGTTTTTATCAAGGAACGTAAGAATTGAATATAGCTCATATATGCTCTTCACTGTTCTGCCTTTAGTAGATATAAAATTGTTCAAGGTTCTTACCCATTATCATATCTCACTTTTCTCCTTTAAAATGACTATATTAATAATTTCCACATATATTATGTAGATATAATAAACATGTTCATGAAATCCTCTCAGGGATCTCATGAATTAATAATAAGATTTATTTTTTACATAGTATGATTAATTAATTTAATGTCTACTGATATTAAGCACTATAGCACTATAAAATAGGGATTAATATTTCATTCTAGCATAAGAATTATTAGACGAAAAAATAAAAAAATAAAATAAAATAAAAAAGAAGTATTAGAATTATTTGAGGGATGATTTCTGCAGAATGAATGGACAGTATCCTGATAGGTGGAGGATAGGAATGTTAACACCAGAAAATACTGAAAATACCTCAAAGTAGATTCACAAGAGTATATCACATTTTGAAAATTGCAAACAAGTGTTACATAATTTAAATTAAAGTGTTTATGAACAAGTTCCTAAAAACTGTACTAGGAAATATGTTCCAAGTTATATCATAACATACTATTCCAGGTCAATATGACCACCACTTTTATTGTTTCACAACAGGCATACAATATTGTTAAGTTTTGCAGAATAAAATTCTTTACTGCTGTAAGTGGATATCCAGAACAACTATATGAATATATTTATTACAAATATCATATGTAGTCTTACTGTAATGTTGAGCTGAAAAGAAAAGAAACCAACTGGCAGATGACTGGGGAGAGGACTTAGCAGGAGGCATCATGCTATGATCTGAATAGGAAAGGATTCCTTAAGGCTATGATATTCACAAGGGTCCCAACTTGGTGACAATGTTTTTAAGGCCATGGACAGTATGGAGATTTTAGAAAGTAGAAGCTGGCTAGAGGAAATAAGTCACTGGGAATGGTCTCTTTATGAGTATAGCAATTATGGTTTTCAGTTCAAATCTCTTTGCGTTATTTGTCAAGGACCAATCAAATAAATTACTACCAATTGTATCAGGAAATATACTCAGACACTATATCATAACCTTTCTACTGGATGCAATCTTAAGCTCTAGAACTCTAGAGCAACATTAACCTCTCTTCTCTTTGGATATTTCTATTCGATAACTTAGTCACACACACACACACACACACACACACACACACACACACACATATGAGAGAGAGAGAGAGAGAGAGAGAGAGAGAGAGAGATTAAAACTGACCTTTAGAGATGTAGTAGAAAGAGTCATTGCTTTTCTCATAACTTCAGGAAAAGTCAAGGAATGAAGTAAAGAAGGACTTGCATCATGAGCTAAGAAGAGGAAACAGAGTCTAAAGAATACAGACATTCCCAGGGACTAAAACACCAACCAAAACGTATACATGGGGGAACTAATGGCTCCAGCTGCATATGTATAGCAGAGGATGGCCAAGTCAGTCATCAACAGGAGGAGAGGCCCTTGGCCCTGTGAAGGTTCTATGCTCCAGTGTAGAGGAATGTCAGGGCCAGTAAGCAGGAGGGGGTAGGGTGGTGAGCGGGGGGAGGGGAAGGGAACAGTGGTTTGTTTTAATTTTTGGTTTTTTTAATTTAATTTAATTTAATTTTTAAAATTTTTTTGGAGCACCAGGGAAAGGAAATATTGTAAATAAAGAAAACATCTAATAAAAAAAAGAATGCAGACATTCAAACATTCACAATATAAACCAGTGTTGTGAAAAGTGTGTAAGACAAACAGATTCCAGTTCAGCTTTATTTATATTTTTTTTTATTTGTGTCAGGGTTTCATTATACAGGCTAGATTGGCTTCAAATTCAAATTTCTCCAGATAGAGACTTGCAAGTACTGGGATTATAGAAATGGGTCATCATACTTAGTTCATAGTTTGCATAGATATGAGCTCTGATGAGATATGACCACTGGTATAATTTTTTTTATTTTAGTACATTTTATCATAAAAAGTAAGTAAAGGCTGAGCAATGGTACTCTAGACAGTATTAAACAAATAAACAAACCATAACAAAGCTGCTGCTCAGAACATGAAAGAGTGTTTTCAAGAGAGAATTTTGGGCAATAAATCTTATAGTGTCAGAGAAAGAATGTACACATAAAAGACTAAAATCTAGCATCTGGGAAGAATTGATAATACTTGGCACAATGAGACTCTTAGGATCATAAACAGAAACTGGGCAGAGAATACTGGGAGAGATTTTACGTCTTCTACTGGAGTGGAGAAAAACAAGCTTATATGAGAAGGAATGTACAAACAGTTAACTGCAATCCAGAAATTGTACTTACATATCATTTTTTCTTTGAAAACTAAGAGGAAATAATTAGAAAAAAGTCACAGATACAGACAAGTGGTTTAGAATTTTACAATGGTGAGAAGATCTGGATACATCTGGCTTGAGCTAGTACCAGCAGGGAAAACAACAACAACAACAACAACAACAACAACAACAAATCTCATATACATTTTAATGGGTTTCCTAAAAAGTCATGGAATCAAACTATGCTGATTATTTTCCTGGATGTTAGTTTTCCTTTTCAATAAGTACTTTATTGGATGAAATATCAGGTCAATGGGATTAAATGATATTAACTGTCCCAAGATATGGGAAATCTATTGACCAATAAATAAAAATTTGTTTTCAAGAATGTCTTTATGTAAGCCAGGCAGTGGTGGAGCACACCTTTAGTCCCAGCACTTGGGAGGCAGAGGCAGGTGGATTTCTGAGTTCGAGGCTAGCCTGGTCTACAGAATGAGTTCCAGAACAGCAAGGGCTAAACAGAGAAATCGTGTCTTGAAAAACAAAAAAACAAAAAACAAAACAAAAAAAAATTGAATTTATGAAGCCAATCATCTTTAGCTATAAAAAAAATGTGAAGACAAGTAGTATCTGAATAATTACCTAAATTAAAATGACTTTGATTTTAGGATTAAAAATTTCAAGGAGGACTACGATCAGCATGCCCCAAACCAACAGCTGCCTAAGAGGTCAGAAGACAAGCATCAGGGAATAAGTTTTGAGCAGATATATTTTAGGAGATGACAAGGTCCATTAAGCCAACATCAAGAGCTGGATGTAACATAGTCAACACGAGGGAATATGAAAGCTCCAACAAATCAGGGTGGATCATATCTCCCAATGGGGTCTTCTTATTTAAAGCAATTGCAGACAAATTAGTCACCATTCACATGATCCACTCTTTCTAAAACTGTCTAGAGACCTGACAGAGATAATGAAATAATTTCAATGTATGATTTTGAATCTATTTGTAATTTGAAGTTATAAACCAATTGTGGTTCTCAGCACAAAAGCCATACTTAGCCAATCATTGACCTCTTTTTCATCTTGAATTAATTTTTAAATTTATAGCAATAAGTATATTCATCATTTGTACTATTAGAATAGATATATACTGCTTAAGAACAATACACATGATGCATAACTTCATTATTGTTGTTTGTGATATCATTTATCACCATCTGTCATCATTATTACCACCAGTGCCATTCAGAGTTGGATTCTTCATGTGAAATCAATACAAATGTACAAAATCCCCAATAAAGATGATGCCATTTCTATTGTCTCATATCCACTTTATGTAAGAATTGTGAATTTTCTAAATTATGTTAACAGATGACCAAGGGAAATAAAATTTAATTAGTTGCTTTGGGAATTCATCTTCTAACCACTGCTTTTTTATTTTTTCTCTTATAGAAAATTAAAGCAATTAATATATAGGATTATTTTATTACATATATTCCCTAGTGTTTAATTATCAGTTTTGAAATCATGTCTGGCTGTGTGTAGTGGAGAAGTTTCTCCCCATGACCTGTCATATAAACAACTAAAATCAATGGTCATAGGATGCAGAACAGGTTTTAAGAAATTTTGAATGTTCTAGGCTCTTTTCGGTTTTGCTATGTTTACTGATAGGACTCTAACTTTCTTTTCAAGGTTAAAACCATTTTATGTATAAATATACAATTTACATATCATTTGACATTAAATATGATTGGCTGTAGTTTAAAACAGAATAAAAATAGAAAAAAATTTGTGGTTTCAGAGAATGGAAACATGGCTTTGTGTTTAAGAAAATTTACTGTTTGGGAAGAAGCTAAAAGATTTACAATGAAGAGTTAAATGGCAAATGATGAGAATATAAATAAAAACTGAGTCCAGATAAATGGCAAGAAAGGAAATTATCCACTTCTGAATGTTAAAAATATTCTGTTCTGAAGATCCAGGTACTACTTCAGGATATATCTTAGTGTCTTCCACTTTTGTTTTCATATAAAATTGGGCCTATGAATATTTCCAAGTTCAGATTCTTATTAATAAATATACTTGATCCGGCCATAGGATAACGCATGGCTAGTGTTCACTTTCTCAGTGTAATGTGCTAGTGAGGAGTCCACAGCTCATGTGTGGTGGTTGTTTATTGTGGTGAAGGATTATTTTCCTCTTCACATCTTTGGTGACTGTCTCCCACTGGTATCATCAACCAGGTCTCTCGGGAGAGATAAATGTTGTAAGGCCTTGTGAAGAGACCTAGCAATAGGAATCATATTTTCCTTCATCTCAAACTGTCTAAATTTTGTATTTGAATGTGTGTGTACTGAATGTTTTCAAGCAGCTTTAGAGTGCTACATTGTTGTATCATAGGGGTCATTTTATTACTTCTAAAGTTTTATACATTGGATATTTAAGATGTTCTGTTTGAAAATGACATTTAAATAGTTTGTGACTCAGTTTTAATGGAATGTTCTTGTATTATGATACCATAGAATTTTTTTACTTAACTCAATTAATTGATTCTTTGTAAGATAATCTTTATAATACTTAACAGTCGACAAATCATTTTAGAGAGTATTTTTGTGAATTTAATATTTGATATGTAGTTCCCCAGATCTTAGATTTGGGTTAACCTCAATCTTTTAAAAGCTGCGACATTATGACAAATCTAAAACTGAACAAAAGATGAGTGTAAAAAATCCAGAAACAATTACCATATAAAGCTATTTACTTTAGTCTTCCAAATTTATCTCTAGATAGAACAGAACAGAGTTATGTTTTGTAATTCCTACTAAGCAAATATTAATATTTACAATAAGTAGAAAACATCTTCATCAAGAATGAAAATTATCTCTGTCTCAAAAAACAAAAACAAACAAACAAACAAAAAGAATGAAAACTATGTAATAAAGTATAAAGAATGTCTTTAAAAGCCTGATGAAATTAGTGGATGGTCAGATACTACAATTTTACCCAAATTTTTGATGAATAAATTTGTTATATAGAAAAAAAAAAAAAGAAAATTTACTGTTCTTTCAAAGGGACTGTGTTCAGATTCACATAGGGTTGTACACAACTACTTTTATCTCCAAAATAAACCATCATATGATCTGAATTCCATGGACTATTATATATACATGGTGTTCATAAACACATGCAAACATGTGCACATATATTTAAAATCATAATAAAATTATAAAAATAAAAGGAAAGAATCAATATCACACTTTAAAAATAGGTTACATATCTTCAGCTGCCATTTTACCTCCATACAATGCTCCACCACAACTATGTGCCAGCACCCCCTTGCCAATGGGTATAAACCTATGCAGTACATTAATGAGTACAGCTACATAGAGGAATTTGCAGAATGACCCGAGATCAATGCTAGCAAGCATCAGCTAGATAATGGTAAAACATTTATTAGAGGCTAGTGCTGGATACAAGCAAAAAAAAATATTGAATATTTGTCACAACTATAAATTGTAGATTGCAAAATTATAGACAGCCCCAGCCCCAGGAAGAACAAGAGGATTTAGAATTGTGCATTTTAAAGATCTTGCTAGAATGGATCACAAATTGGCCAAGACTTTAAAGGGGAAAAAAAAAACCTAAAAAGAATTTTGTGAATAGATTAAGTCCAGATACTACAGAAGAAGAATGTAAAGAATATTTTGAAGTCTTTGGAGAGATAGAAAATAATGAATTTCCCATGGATATATAAACACATGAAAGAAGAGGATTCTATTTTGCCACATATACGGATGTGATACAGATACAGAGCTAGTAAGTAATTATGAAAAAGCAGATTCCTTAAAATAGGGTCTAGGAAGTACAAAGTCAAAGTTGTACAACCCAAAGATGTTTACAAGTTTGCAAAAGCAACTAGAAAACATGGAAAAAGTGGTGTGACAGATGTTAAGAGATGATACTAGGGGACATGGAAGAGTTCAAGGCCAAAACCGAAACCGAGGATTTAATAACTATTATGATCAAGTAATAGAAATTATAACAGAATCTATGATAGTGATCAAAATTCTACTGCCTATGGCAGATATAATTATACAAGGTATAATGATGAGAACTATGGATGTAGATGCAGATATGTATACAGATTACAGTTGTCATCAAAGCACTTACAGCAAGAGATGGGTGTGTTAATCACCTTCCTCCTGAAGGAGGATGCTCGAAGAATGCAGAAGCTCAAAGGAAGCATCTTACAGGGAGTCACTGAAGACTGCTTGAAGTTCTGTTGACCTAAGTTGTCTATATATGTCCTAAGATGTAAATATGCCCAACTATGTATAGCTGCCTTTGGTTTTACTATGTGCTTTGCTTCTATGTTATGACTCACCTAACATAGAAGGATTTGAGTTTATACAAAATTTTATGTGTATGATTTCATGTTAAACCTCAAATAAATGCTTCCTTATATGAAAAAAATAAAATTAAATTACAAAAAATTCCTCGAAAAAAGATTTTTTAAATCACTTTTTTAAAATGACCAATGGGACAACTGTATTCAATGATTAGTTTTATCTATTTCATTTTGCACAAATGATCACTGAATTTAAAATGAAATCTCAAAGCCCTAATCCCTGCCTCAAAGGAGTAAAACGTGTTAGATTCTTTTGGAATATAAAAATGGTCTCGTCGATACACAAAGGTTGAATTTGCCTTTTCAGTAACTTTAAGATACAAAATTGTGAGCCCCCTCTAGGTACAGATTTTAAAGCCATGGCCAAATAATTCACTGGTAAACCAGCAACATTCAGAAAATAATATTGAGAAGTACCCAAAGGAAGACTACTAGCAATACAGCATAGCAAACGAACATAAGCCTAGAGGACACTCGACATTAGAAGGGACCAGACATTTAATGAGAAAAACCTTCAGCCAGCTATGTTGAATAACGCTTTTTTGAATTTATCATAAATCTAAAATAAAATGAAGAAGAATCTGGCTATATGGTACAGGCTGTAATGGGAGGTTAGTTGACTAGAATCAAGAATTCAGTCATCTTCTATTGTTCTATTATTTTACTGCAAGTCATCTAAACTACTTAAGGCCTTGTCTCAGAAAAATACCTATGAGCCCCCAAAATAGAAAAAGATTAAAAAACAAGAAAAAAATCTGTATAGTCATTATCATACATGTCCACCTAAAAGTTTTAATCTATAAGGCATGATCAGGAATAAACAACTTTATACACATTGGTTTACTGTTTAAACTTCCCATTATGTGAGTAAAGTTTTGGTTTTATAAACATACCACATATTGCTTCCAAATTTCTGGCTTAGAATTTATGCAAGCACTTACCATATAAAATTTATATTTGAATATATACAGCAAAATATTATATAATGCCTCCCAGTAATAGTAAAAACAAAATAAATGGTTCCCCTTTTTGTCCCTAAATTTTTCAGTGATATCCATGTTTCTGACAATTAAAACAGTTGCTGTGTATTGACATAAACAAATGTTTGCAGTCAAGAATTGTCAGGTTTGTGAAGTAAATATTGGCAGTATCTGATTACTAGAGACAGATGGCAGATATATAAAATACTTTTGCTGCCTTCGAACATATTACCATGAAAATAGGACTCAGGATAAACTCTGGTACCATTAGAGGTTTGATTAGCAAGAACACACAAAAACAATCCCATAATATATTCTATGACATCGTTGTTCAGGTTCTTTTAGTTTTCCTTAGCTTAATGTAAGATGCATAAAATAATATACTGATGAGTAGATCAGCCATCCTACCTTTGGTTTTTTAAAAAGAAGCGGTTGGTAATTTAAATGCATTCTATATTCCATCTAAGCAGCCCTTAATAATGAGCATAAGTTATTTCTTCCCAAAAACCTTTTTTAGTGTTTATAATGCTAATCATGAGCCTTCTGTTACATATTTACTTAATGATGTATAATGAGTTCATACGGGAGCTCTGAAAATATAAATTCTTGATCAAGGGCCTTATGATACTAATCAGTCAACTCTGAATTGTGAATTACTAATTAGAGACCGACAAATGCCTTCTAACTATCCTTCCTATATAAGTGAAAAGGAGTTCAAACACACATTCAGAAAGACATGAAAACTGAGAGCTTTATATATGAGGCGTCATACACTTCCTCAGGAACCAATAAGTTAAAATATGAGTGACTTCTTCCATTGGTATTTTTGTTCAGGAAGGTCAATCCAGAGACTGCTCCACCTGGGAATCCTTCCCATATTCAATCACCAAACCCAGACACTGTTGTGGATGCAAGCAAGTGCTGGCTGACAGGAGTCTGATATAGCTGTCTCCTGAGAGCCTCTGCTAGTGCCTGACTAATACAGAAGTAGAGGCTCACAGCCATCATTGGACTGAGCATAGGAGCTAGAGCAAGGACCCAAGGGGCTGAAGGGTTTGCAGTCCCTTAGGATGAACAAAAATATGAACTAACTAGTATCATCAGAACTCCCAGGGACTAAACCACCAACCAAAGTGTACACATGGTGGGACTCATGGCTCCTGCAGCATATGATAGCTAAGGATAGCCTAGTCACTCATCAATGGGAGGAGAGGCCCTTCCTTAGTCCTGTGAAGGTTCTATGCGCCAGTGTAGAGTAATGCCAGGACCAGGAAGCAGGAAAGGGTAGGTTGTTATGCAACAGGAGGGGAGAGGGAATAGGGTTTCTTTTCTGAGGGGAAACCATAGAGAAGATATCATTTGGAATGTAAAAAAAAAATATCTAATAAAAAATAATATGAGTGAAATTGGTCAGCTGTTGGGCATTAGATGGGGGATATTGCAAGGCTCTGAAAAACTAACTACATGCTGTATCTGGACAGATGACTTCTACAAACCCTGAAGATGACTCAGTGTGAAAAGAAGGAAGAAGGGCAGCCAGAATCATTTCCCACACAGACTATGAGCATCCTTCCATTACAGTGGCTACAAGAAACTTATCACTCTTTAAGCGTTGCAGGATATAGATTATTTTTGCTGCTGTAAGTGTAAATTGCCAAGAATTGATTATCAGATCTTTTCCAACTCCTCTTTGAACCTCAAAAGAAATATGATATCCTGTGGTTTTACCTTGTATCCATTTTCAGGTTTCCTGTTAATTAAGAAATTTATGTTTTATAAAAATGACAATAAAGAGTATATTGCAACATGTGTAAATTTAAACTTTTCATTTCACATTTTGAATTATGTAATTGATATATTTATTTCATATCTGAATTTTAAAATGTTCTAAACTGAAGCTATTTGTGATAGTAAACTTAACTTTGAATTAGCATTGTCTAAATGTACCACAAATCTTGAAGCGGAAGACAAATAATATAAATACTTTACATAAGCACTTTAGTTATTTCTCCATATTTATCTCCAATAAAAGTATAATTGTCACCCAGACAATTACTTACGGAATCCTGTAAGCTGGTGCCATAAATCTGTTTTCACTCAGTAAAAAGCAAACTGCATGCTACATTGTAATTTTCATAGACAATAAGAAATCAACATATTTTATAATAATTATCCATCCATTAAATTTCTGTATAACAATGTTTAGCATATTTAAATGTGTTTGTTGCAGATATCACCTGCAAACATTTGAATTAGAGTCACAATATTATAAAATAAAATTTTGGTGATTTCTAACATTTTGATGTTCACATCTGTTTCAGTTATTATGACTATAAATGCAATTTTATGTTTTTTATTCATAGTCCTGTTGTTTTCCAATTAAAATAATTGTTTGTTACAAAACTATAGAGAGAAGCATCCCTAATTTATCTCTCTCTGTGTTTCTGTCTCTCTGTCTCTATCATCTATCTATCATCTATCTATCTTTCTATCTATCTATCTATCTTCACCTCTCTTTCTATTAATCAGGGACCTCAACATTTTAGATATATGGAATACTAGGACCTTCCCCAGGTCAGATTTAGAAAAATATAAAAAGCTGGTCCAACTATAGATATCAACAATGTACACAAAAACTACCAACTACAGCTTCCTCCCTGTGGATGACTGAAACCTGAGACTGTTCTGCTACAGAGATTTAATCCTGAGGTTAGCTACATCGCCATCTTTCTTCTCACTTGTGTATATACAATTATCACACTCAGTTTCAAAGCTTGCTGCTGAAATATTTCCATCAAAGTGAATTTCCCACCCAGTCATAAGTTTACTATATTTGTGTCTGTCATGTCTTTTTCAATCCCATCACCCTGTTAGATAACCCCCTAAATTGTTATGGTTTCAGCATAAACCTTTGTGTTCACTAGAATTTTCATGTTTTACAAGCAAAATAAATTATAAATTCATTGCCTCTAGAGTTATTCCATTGCAAAATATAAAATACAGAGAATTTGCTCATATGACATGTGTTTTCACCAATGGCTAATCAAAGCTACATATATAGATTGAGCTTATAAATGTCATTTTTCTACAAAATATTGGAACTCTAAATATTTTATAATCCATGATAATTATGTCATATAAAATTGAAGGAAACATGTTGCTATTATAATAGAGATTAACTATTAATAGTGTTCTGGTGTAATCAGATAAAAGTATAATACATGGTGATATTTTAATGTTAACATGTATATTTGCTAAATTATGAAGTCTCTAGCTTTCAGGATCTCTCTTTATAACTAGACATAGGCAAAGATTATTATGTATATGTCTTCCAAAGGCCAGGAAGCCGAAAAGAATGAAACCAAAACCTAAAAGCAAAATCATAAAAAACTAATCATGTGAACTTATAGCAAATTGTTCTGCTTACAAAATACAAAACAATTCAAGATGAAAAGATAAGTCTCATAATAGGAAAAAGAACTGTAGATTTGTAGACTCTATTTCTGATAAAAGGTTGAAAGTCAAAATATTTACAAACTTTAATGAAAAGCAACAACAACAACATACGCACACAAGTGTGTGCGCACACACACACATACAAGCATGTGCACGCGCGCGCGCGCGCGCGCACACACACACACACACACACACACACACACACACACACACACACACTCAGGGCTTGGAGAGAGAGATCAGTAGTTAAGAAGTGCATTGCTCTTTCAGATGACCTTGCTTCAGTTGTGAGTAACCACACAGCATCTCACAGCAGTCTATAATTCTAGTTTCAGAGGCTGTGACATCCTTTACTGGACTCCTGGGCTTTTTTATACATACAGACCAGATGAGCTCAGTGCACATAGTCAAAAATAATGGCAAGCATGCTTATTTATGTAGACATACATAAAAATTACTTAATTAAATACTTGTTTATTTGTTTTGTTTATTTACATCCTAAATGTTGCTCCCCCTCACAAAGCTCTTTCCTGCATTTTCCCTCCCCCTTTGCCTCTGAGCGGGTATCCCCCATGCTTCCAGGTATCTCTCTAGCCTGGCACATCATGTCTCTACAGAATTAGGGACATCCTCTCACACTGAGGTCAGACAAGGCAGTCCCCTGCTACATATGTACTGGGATCCTTGGACCAGCCCTTGTACACTCTTTGTTTAGTGTGTTAGTCTCTGAGAGAGGTCCAGGTTTGTTTACAATCTTATTCTTCCTTTGGGGTTGCCATCCCCTTTACTTCCTTCAATCCTTCCCCTAACTCTTCCATAGGTTTACCCAACTTCCATCCATGATTAGCTGTATCTGCAACTGTCTTGGTCAGCTGATGGTAGAGCCATCAGCTATAAAAAACAATGAATTCATGAAATTCTTAGGCCAATGGATGGAACTAGGAAATATTATCATGAGTGAGGTAACCCAGTCACAAAAGAACACACACCGTATGTACTCACTGAGAAGTGATATTAGCCCAAATTTCAGGATACCCAAGATACAATTCACAGACCGCATGAAGCTCAAGAAGAAGGAAGAAAAAGTGTGGATGCTTTAGTCCTTAGAAAGGGGAAACAAAATACTCACAAGAGGAAATAGGGATACAAAGCGTGGAGTAGAGACTGAAGGAAAAGCCATCCAGAGGCTCCTCCATCTGGGATCCATCTCATATACAAATACCAAACAGAGACAATATTGAGGATGCAAAGAAGTGTTTGCTGACAGAAGACTGATATAGCTGTTTCCTGAGAGGCTTTACCTGAGCCTGACACATCTAGAGGTGGATGACTGAGCACATGCTCCCCAATAGAAGAGTTAATGAAAGTCCTGAAGGAGCTGAAGGGGTTTGTAACCTCATATGAAGAAGAACAATATTAACCCACCAGACTCCCCCCCTCAGAGCTCCCCGGGACTTAACCACCAACTAAAGAGTACTCATGGAGGGACCCATGGCTCCAGCAGCATATGTAGCAGAGGATGCCCTTGTAGAGCATCAGTGGTAGGAGAGGCCTTTGGTTCTGTGAAGGCTGAATGCCCCAGTGTAGGGGAATGCCAGGACAGGGAGGTGAGAGTGGATGGATGGGTAGGGGAACACCCTCATGGAAGCAGGGGGAGAGGAGATAGAATATGAGATAACTTTTTAAATTTAAATAAACAAAATATCCAATAAAAAGAAAATGTCAGAGACTGGTGGGAAATATCCTTGAACACATTGGCAGAGGAGAAAATTTCCTGAACAGAACATTAAAGTTTAGGTTCTAAGATCAACAGTTAATAAACGGGATCTCTTCAAACTGAAAAGCTTTTACAAGGCAAAGGACACTGTCAATAGGACAAACAGCAGCCTACAGATTGGAGAAAGATCTTCAAAATACAGATATTTAAAAATAGTCTAATTGAAATATATTGCATAAAGTTAAATGGCATTTCTCTGAAGAGGATATACAGATTACAATTGGATACATGAAAAGCATGCAGCATCTCCTATCTTCCAGGAAATATAAGTTGAAACACTACACGTTGTTTCTATGATCTCTCCAGGAATTTAAACACGAAGGGATTTGGGATCTTGTAGAAGGCTTTTTCAGCTTTTAAGTTGCTAGTGCTATGACTTTTCTCTTAGCACTCATTTCATTGTGTCACATAAGTTTAGGCATGTTGTGCCCTCATCTCCAATGAATTCTAGAATGTCTTTAATTTCTTTATTTCTGCCATAACCAATTGATCATTGACTAGATATTTATTCCATTTCCACAAGTGTGTGGGCTTTCTGTTGTTTCTGTTGTTCATGAAGTCCAACCTTAATCACTGGTGATCTGAAAGAACACATTGCATCATCTCTAACTTCTTGTATTAGTTGAGGATTGTTTTGTGCCTGATTATATAGTTGATTTTGGAGAAGGTTCTGTGACATTCTAAGAAGAGGGTATTTTCTTTTGTTTTGGGGTAGAAAGATTTGTAATTACCTTTTAAGTCCATTTGGTTCATAACATCTGTTAGTTTCATCATGTCTCTGTTTAGTTTGTTTTGGTGACCTATCTGTTGGTGAAAGTGGGGTGTTGAAGTATCCCACTATTATTGTGTGGGGTTCAATGTTTCTTTTGAGCTTTAGTAGTGTTTATTTTATGAATGTGGGTGCCCTTGCATTTGTGGCATAGATGTTCAGATTTGAGACATAATCTTGATGTATTTTTCCTTTGGTGAGTATAAAATATCCTTCCCACCTCTTTTGATGACTTTTGGTTGAAAATCTATTTTATTCAATATTAGAACTCCAGCAAGTGTGTGTGTGTGTGTGAACTGAGTCCATATATGTTGAGAGATATTAATGACCAATGATTGCTCTTACCTTCATTTGGATGTTGGAAGTGGCTTCCCTCTGTCTCTCTGTCTCTGTCTCTCTCTGTCTCTCTGTCTGTCTCTCTGTCTCTGTCTCTGTCTCTGTCTCTCTCTCTCTCTCTCTCTCTCTCTCTCTCTCT
>JADRCD010177094.1:5521-16950 GCA_019843815.1 Montemys delectorum
GTCTCACCGGTGGTGGCATCCTCTGAGGCTGTAGCAGCAGAAAAAGAGCAGAATCCCTGAATGGGGCTCTTCCATCACCACCACCACCGCCAAGGGCTGAATCGGAAAGAAGTGGGGCGCTGGAGCTCAGTTGAGGAGAAAGGGAGTCCTTCTCTGGGAGCCTTTCCCCACCATTCATCCACTGGGGAGGAAAAGGCCAAGAGTAGCTACTTTGACCTGAGAGAATCCAAGGAACCAACTCAGAAGCCCAGCCACTTCCCCTGCTGCTGCCACTGACGCTGCTGTCACCATTGTCCTTTAAGCCACGCCATCCGGATTCTTGGAGGTCACCAACCCATTCCTCAACTCCTTGCAGGGCAACCCCTTTTTCGAGGATCCCAAAGCCATCCTAGTACTAAATTCTCTTTCACCTGCTCCCTCTCTTGCCAGTGCCTTGAGAGCCAGCCTGCACCACCACCACCCCTGTCTGAGTGAGATGACAACTTCAACATCTTTGCTGCTAGCAGGCTGCAGCCAGAGTCTGGGAGTGGGATCCTGGCCCCTGCAGGAAAGGGGCTGGAGGAGGATGGGTTCCAAGACTCAGGCCCTAGGACCATGACAGTGAAAGTGACAGAGCCCCCATAGAACCTAGAGGAGGAAGAGGAGGAAGTGGCATATGGCTAGAGCCCAAGGCTCCTGTGGACTCAGAACTGGACCAGCCAAGCTCAAGTATGTCTGACCCAGGACCCTTTGGGTCTTCAGGGACTGCTCCGTCCTCCAGAGCAGCCCAGTTGCACCTGAAAGCCTCAGCCTCAACACCAGATAGGGAGCTTCCTCCTCAGAAAGGGGAGTGGGACAGAGTCCAGCAGATAGTAGGGCATCTCTGTTCAGCCCCCTAGAAGTTCTCAGTGTGTGGGAGATATTTCCTGGCTCAGATGACACTCCTGGAGGCCGGGATGAGGACGTCCTCCAAGATGGAAGCCAACTTTTCCAGGAGCTGACCACCATGTGGGATTCCTGGCCTTGGGATGTGATCACCATTTCTCCTACAGCAGAGGTCCCTCTGGTGCTGCAGCTGGAGCCAGAGCTTGTGAGCAGATTAGATGAGGGGCCATCTGTGGCTTGGCCCACCACCTCCCAAGCCATTGTGCCTCTTCATGCCTACGAATTCTCAGGTGGTGAAGGAGGACAAAGAGGAGAAAGAGAATGCTACAGGGGGGCTAAGTAGCAGGGGCCCGCGGGTAGAAGAAGGCAGCACCCCAAGTGCATTAGTTATTGGTCCCCGAGAGTCTAAGGAGGAGGGGATAAATCCAGAATTGGAAGAATTGCATAGACTGCTCTCTAGAACCCTGATAGGTAAGCCAGAACTTGAAGACCCAGTAGGAGAAACTAGTGGCCCTGTGTTTGGAGACTGCCCACCGAGGCCTACCAGCTGTCCTGAGGGGTCCATCCCCAGAGCCCATAACTCAACCAGTTCAACTCTGCTGAGTCAGAAGAAGGTCTCAGGACCTCAGAGATAGCTAACAGCTTTGAAACCTAGAGTCAGGAGCTAGCCAAAGAGGGGTTTGAGACTCAGTCCCCCTCCCAGCAGGCAAACCTTCAGGCCAAGGAAGAAGAGACAGAGATCTCTAATTCCTTCATGTGTCAGGAAAGCCAGTACCCACCACCCTCCCAGCCTCCCGTCCATATCACCACCAGGGTCAAGGGTGTCCTCTACCCACTTTGGTTCAGAAGAGTTGCCCACATGCCCAGAACCTGCCTTTCCACCTCCCCCTCTCCCATCCTGGGCCAGCCACCTTCACAGCATGCCAGGCTCTCCATGCCTTCCATGCCCTCCCCTGACTATAACCTGGCCCTTGATCTCTTCTTCCTCACTTTCAGAGGAGTCAGCTTCACTCCTTGGTCCCCTTGAGCTACACCATATCAGAAAGACCACACCGCAGCCACCCCAGCCCCTCTACTTGTGCTTCTGCCCCAGGAGACACAGGTAGCTGAGGAGTCCCAACCCAGTAGCAGTCCCCATCCTGTGAAACTCCTCACTGCTGTCCCGGTGGATGCTAGCAAGAAGCCTGCCTGAGCACAGCCCTGAGCAGCAGACTGGAGAGGCTCAAAACTGTCACATCTGGTAACATCCAGTCTGTGCTTCCAGCATCCCAGCATGGCTGAAGGATTCTGCTGTTCTGGACCAGTCGGCCAAGTTCTATCACCTTATTCATGATGAGCTCATTGACCTGATCCTGCTGTGTGACCTGAGCCAGAGAGAAGAGCTGTGCAAGAACTGGACATTGACCAGCTGCTGGTGGAAATCATGGAGACCTACCCGCACCCCCACCCCCACCCCCGAGGACTGGAACAAGTTTGTTACCTGTCAAGATGGAGCAGGAGTGAGCTGTAGTATCTAGGGCAACACTGCTGTCAGCACAGACTTAGTCACCCCACGAGGCTGGTCAGTTGTTTCTTCCCTTGGCTGATTCTTCATCTCCATTTCCCTCTGGCACATGGAGGGCCTCCTAGGCCACTGGGACAGGGATAGGGACTAAACTGCTTGCTTGTCTGTGCACTGTAGACACTTCAGCCTTGTGCTTGTACCCTAAAAGCGAGGAGCCTGTGTGTCTCAGTCTTGTCTTTCTGTCTAGGGCTGTGTGAGCATGTGCAGAGGCTGGTGGTGATAGTGGTACTGGTGCGTGTCTGTGTGTTCCTCAGCTGTTCCCTCCCCCTCCTCAGACCCTCCACGCCACGTCCCAGTAGTGGTGGGAGGTGGGGCTGGGTGTAGAAAGAATGACTTCTTGCTGCTGAGCTCCCCTCCACCTCCCTAACATGAGACCCTCCAGGTTGGGGTTGTGGGCTGCTCATGCTTTGTGCGCCAGGTCTCCATGCCTGTTGTTGCCATGTGTCAGATGCCAAAACTGTGCTGTTGTGGGCTCAGAACATTTGGACACCAATTAAAACTGTACATTTTGTGGGTGAGGACAAGAGCCTCTGGATGTAGATGTCTCTCTGGCCATGGTGTACCTCCTATTGAGCACATGAAAATGGCTCTTAGGGTCCTGAAAGGGGGAGGTGGACCAGGCTTTTTACGACACTGAGAGGTATCTCAGCTAAGGTTCTGGACAACCTGCTGCTACCTTCTAAGCCTTCCTCCCACTTCCTGGTCATTTCTTGATTCTTATTTGGAGCATCATGGGATAAAAATCTAGTACACAGTAGGTCCGGAGGTAACCTGCACCTTATTGTGTCTGGCCTTGGGTCCCAGTTGTGTTGGACCAGTGGGCTTGTTTGGAAGTAGGAGGCTTCACTCTGCCTTCGGGCACACCTATACTTAGCAAAATGCCTTGTAGCTCTCCAGTTGTTCTGTCCCTGCTGCACAGTCCCTCCTGCTCACCAATCCCTCTTGCCCTGCCTGGCTTGGCAGAAGTGCATTTTGAAGTTAAGTGGCCCAGCTTCTAGTCTGTTTGTGAATCCAGCCAGTGTCCCCATGGCATGTGTGTGTAGGGGGGTCCTTGGTCACCTTGCATTACAAAAAGTATGTGTGAAGGAGGTGAGATGCTGACAAAAGATGCTTTGGTCCAAGTGGAGAGGCAATAACTTCTCTCCAGCTGTCTCTTAATGACAGAGTCATGTGTTCACTCAGAACACCTCAAGAGAATATTCTCAGTGGATGATGTCAGTTTTCGGCTAGCATAGAGCAGATGAACCACAATAGGGTCCACCATTGTACAATTACCAACAGTAGGTCAACTCAGAGATAAGGCGAGTAGCCACCAGTTCCCAGAATTTTGGAGTGGGGGCAGTCCTTGGGTGTTGGAGGTGTCTCTTGAGGAACTGAGCCCCTCTTCTAGGTAGTCCTCTGGGCTTTAATTGGTTCTAGTGCAGTCTCTCTTCTTTTATCCATCCCTGCTGTTTGGCTTCTCTACATGGACAAGACAGGTGTGTCTTCCAGAGAGGTCCTAAACTGAGGTCAGGATTTTGCTCACTATGTCTGCTCCTTACCACACACTGCAGAGTGCAGCCAGGTAGGCACTGAGCAGGCCCAGTTCTATCATGCCCTTTGTCTTCCTAGTTAAAACTCCTGTCTATAAAGGCTTGTTCTTCATATTTTGAGGACTTTGTGAAGAATAAAATGTTCATGTACCACAAAAAAAAAAAAAAAAAATGGCCTCAGGTCTGAGCCGGTGCCCTGAGCAGACCTTGGGCACTACCTCAGCACCCAGTCCCACAACACCTAGAGGAAGCTCAAATCCCAGGCATTCTAACACACCCAGGATCATAGGATCATAGGTGAGGAGGCCACAACATCTGCCCCAACACCTGGAGTAACTGGGTCCAGTAGGGTCCCGGGATACAGGAACCCCACCCAGCCAGTGGCAAGGGTTCCTTCTGGTCTAAGCCAGTACCCTGAGAAGATATTGGGTGCTAGCTCTGCATCTCAGAGGAAGCTGATCTCCCAGGTGCTCTCATATGCCCAGGATCATAGGATCTCAGGAGCTGAGTCACACCAGTATCTCTGTATTCAGAGGCAGTTTGACTCTCAGGAGCTCTGACATACACAGGATCTCAGGAACAGAGGACCTAGAATTATGGAGAGAGCTGAACTCTGAGGAGTTCTGACACAGTCAGGATCATAGAAGGGGCAGGATCCAGTCAGACACAACAAGGGCATGTAGCACTAGAGATAACTAGGTGGTGAGAGGCAAGGTTAAGAACAAGAGCAACAGAAACTAAGGTTACTTGGCATCATCAGAACCCAGTTCTCCCACAATAGCAAATCCTGGATAAACCATCACACTGGAAGAGAAAGATTTGGATCTAAAATCACTTCTCATGATGATGACAGAAGACATTAAGAAAGACATAAATAACTCCCTCAAAAAATATAGGAGAACACAGGTAAACTGGCAGAAGCCCTTAAAGAAGAAACATAAAATTCCCTTATATAATTACAGGAAAATACAACCAAACAGGTAAAGGAATTGAACAAAACAATTCAGGATCTAAAAATGGAAATAGAAACAATAAAGAAATCAAAAAGGGAGACAACCCTGGAGATAGAAAACCTAGGAAAGATATCAGGTGTCATAAATGCAAGCATCACCAACAGAATACAAGAGATAAAGGAGTGAATCTCAAATGTAGAAAGTACCATAGAAAACGTTGACACAACAGTCAAAGAAAATGTAAAATGTAAAAAGCTCCTAACCCAAATCATCCAGGAAATCCAGGACACAATGAGAAGACCAAACCTAAGGATAGTAGGTATAGAAGAGAGTGAAGATTCCCAACTTAAAGGGCCAATAAATATCTTCAACAAAATTATAGAAGAAAACTTCCCTAACCTAAAGAAAGAAATGACCATAAATATACAAGAAGCCTATAGAACTCCAAATAGACTGGACCAGAAAAGAAATTCCATCTGCCACATAATAATCAGAACACCAAATGCTTAAAACAAAGAAAGAATATTAAAAGCATTAAGGGAAAAATGTCAGGTAACCTACAAAGGCAGACCAATCAGAATTACACAAGACTTCTCACCAGAGACTATAAAAGCCAGAAGATCCTAAGCAGGTGTCATACAGACCTAAAGAGAACTCAAATGCCAGCCCAGGCTACTATACCCAGCAAAACTCTCAAACACCATAGATGCAGAAATCAAGATACTCTAACACAAACTAAATTAACACAATATCTTTCCACAAATCCAGCCATACAAAGGATAATAGATGGAAAACTCCAACACAAGGAAGGAAAATTCACCCTGAAAAAAGCAGGAAAGTGTCTTTTAAGAAACCCAAAAGAAGATAGTCACACCAACATAATTCCATCTCTAACAACAAAAATGACTGAAAACAATCACTTTTCTGTAATATCTTTTAATATCAATGGACTTAATTTCCCAATAAAAGGACATAGACTAACAGACTGGATAAATAAACAGGACCCAACATTTTGCTGCATACATGAAATGCACCTCAGTGACAAAAACAGACACTACCTCAGATTAAAGGCTGGAAAATAATTTCCCAAGTGAATTGTCCCAAGAAACAAGCTAGAGTATCCATAATAATATCGAACAAAATCAACTTTCAACCAAAAGTCATGTAAAAAGATAAAGAAACACACTTCATACTCATCAAAGGGAAAATATACCGAATGAACTCACTCTCAATTCTGAACCTCTATGCTCCAAATGCAAGGGGACCCACATTCATAAAAGAAACATTACAAAAGCTTAAAGCACACATTGCACCTCACACAATAATAGTGGGAGATTTCAACACCCAGCTCTCAGCAATGGACAGATCATGGAAACCTAAACTGAACAGAGACACAGTGAATCTAACAGAAGTCATGAACAAAATGGATTTAACAGATATTTATAGAACAATTCCTAAAACGAAGAATATACCTTCTTCTCAGCATCTCATGGTACCTTCTCCAAAACTGACTATATAACTGGTCACAAAAGAGGCCTCATGAGATACAAGAAGATAGAAATAATCCTGTGCATCCTATCAGATCACCACTGATTAAGGCTTATGTTTAATGCCAACAAAAAAAAAATGTAAAGCCTACTTACACATGGAATTTGAACAACTCTCGACTCAATGATAATTTGGTCAAGGATGAAATAAAGAGAAAAATTAAAGGCTTTTAAGAATTTACTGAAAATAAAGGTACCCAATACCAAAATTTATGGGACACAATGAAAGTAGTGATCAGAAGAAATTCACTCATAGCTCTAAGTACCTCCAAAAAGACACTGGAGAAAGTATACACTAGCAGCTTGACAGCACAACTGAAAGCTTTAGAACAAAAAAAGAAGTAAACACACCTAAGAAGAGTAGATGACAGGAGATAATCAAACTCAAGGATGAAATCCACCAAGTAGAAACAAAGAATCAACCAAAGGAGGAGCTGGTTCTTTGAGAAAATCAACAAGATAGATAAACCCTTAGCCAGACTAACCAGAAGGCACAGAGACAGCAACCAAAGAAGCAAAATCAGAAAAGAAAAGGGAGACATGACAAGGGAAACTGAGGAAATTCAAAAAATCCTCAAATTCTACTACAAAGCCTATACTCAAAATATCAGAAAATCTGGATGAAATGGATAATTTTTCCAGGCAGATACTAGGTGCCAAAGTTAAATCAGGATCAGATAAACCATCTGAACAGTCCAATAAGCCTGAAGAAGTGAAAGCAGTCATTAAAAGTCTTCCAACTAAAAAAAAAAAAAAAAAAAAAAAAAAAAAAAAAAAAAAAAAAAAAAAAGCCCATGACCAGATGGGTTTAGTGAAGAATTCTATCAGGCCTTCAAAGAAGACCTAATACCAATACTCTTCAAACTATTCCACAAAATAAAAACAGAAGAAACACTACTCAATTTGTTCTATGAAGCCACAATTATGCTTATACCTGAACCACACAAAAACCCAACAAAGAAAGAGAACATCAAAACAATTTCCCTCATGAACATTGATGCAAAAATACTCAATAAAATTCTCCCGAAGAGAATCCAAGGATCCAAGAATATTCCAAAATGATTATTCACTTTGATCAAGTAGGCTTCATCCCAGGGATGCTGGCATGGTTCAATATACTGAAACCCAACTATATAATACACTACATAAACTAACTCAAAGATAAAAGCCACATGACTATTTCATTAGATGTTGAAAAAGCATTTAACAAAATTCAACATCTCTTCATGGTAAAAGTCTTAGAAGGAACAGGAATTCAAGGCCCATACCTAAACATAGGAAAAATCAATATACAGCAAACCAATAGGCAATATTAAATTTAAATGGAGAGAAACTTGAAGCAATCCCACTAAAATCAGGGACTAGACAAGGCTGTCCATTCTCTCCCTATGTATTCAATATGGTATTTGAAGTCCTATCTAGAACAATTAGAAAGCAAAAGGAGGTAAAGAGATACAATTTGGAAAGGAAGAAATTAGGAAAACAACACCCTTCACAATAGTCACAAATAATATAAAATACTTTGGTATAACAATATACAAGCAAGAGAAAGGTGTGTATGAAAAGAACTGCACATCTCTGAAGAAAGAAATCAAAGATCTCAGAAGATGGAAAGATCTCCCATTCTCATGGACTGGCAGGATTAATCTAGTAAAAATGGCCATCTTCCTAAAAGTAATCTACAGATTTCAGTGCAATCCTCATCAAAATTTAAACTCAATTCTTCATAGAGTTAGAAAGAGCAATTTGCAAATTCATTTGGAATAACAAACAAAAAAAACAAAAAAAAAAAAAAACAGGATAATGAAATCTATTCTCAACATTAAAAGAACTTCTGGGGGAATTACCATCCCTGACCTCAAGCTGTATTACAGAGTAATAGTGATAAAAACTGCTTGGTATTGGTACAGAGATAGGCAGAAAGATCAATGGAATAGAATTGAAGACCTAGAAATGAACCCACATACTTATGGTCACTTGATCTTTGACAAAGGTGCTAAACCCATCTACTGGGAAAAAGACTGCATTTTCAATAAATGGTATTGGTTCAATAGGTGTTCAACAAGTAGAACAATACAAAATGGATCCATTCTTATCTCCTTGTACAAAGCTCAAGTGGATCAAGTTCAAGCGGATCAATGACCTCCAAATAAAACCAGATACACTGAAACTAATAGAAGAGTAAGTGTGGAATATCCTTAAACACATGAGCACAGAGGAAAATTTCCTGAAAAGAATGAACACCAATGACTTATGCTCTAAAATTGAGAATTGACCTCATAAAATTGCAAAGCTTCTGTAAGTCAAAGGACACTGTCAATAGGACAAAATGACAATCAACAGATTGGGAAAATATCTTTACCAATCTTACATCTGACAGAGGGCTAATATCCAATGTATACAAAGAACTCAAGAAGTTAGACTCCAGAGAATCAAATAACCCTATTAAAAATGGGGTACAGAGCTAAACAAAGAATTCTCAGATGAGGAATATGAAATGGCACCTAAAGAAATATTCAACATCTTTAGTCATTAGAGAAATGCAAATCCAAATAACTCTGAGATTCCACCTCACACCAGTCAGAATCGCTAAGATCAAAATCTCAGGTGACAACAGATCCTGGGGAGAATGCAGAGAAAGAGGAACACTGCTCAATTGCTGGTGGGATTGCAAGCTGATATAACCACTCTGGAAATCAGTCTGGCTGTTCCTCAGAAAACTGGACATAGTATTACCTGAGAATCCAGCTATACCACTCCTGGGCATATACCCAAAAGATGCCCCAACATATAACAAAGACACATGTTCCACTATGCTCATAGTTGCCTTATTAATAATAGCCAGAAGATGGAAAGAACCCAGATGTTCCTCAACAGAGGAATGGATACGGACAATGTGGTACATTTACACAATAGAGTGTCTTGATTAATTTCTGCTCATATTTTTGTTATGGTATTGATAGTTTTATTAATCATACTTGATATCTTTGAGACATATCTTTGTATTTCAGAAATCATTTATAGGACTGGCAATAATATAACCCCTTACACAAACTCTGTTTGTTTATGGTCTAAATGTGAAATTGTCTCCAAAGGCATATTTGACTGGGTACTTGATCCACAATTGATGGCACTGCTCTGAATGCATCTTTAAGGTATAGAGTTTCTCAGAAAGAGGTGTGTTTCTAGTGGTAAGATACATTTAGTAGCAGCCTGACCTCCTGCCCAAGATTTTCTTCCTTCTCCGAGGATATGTGAGTTCCACACACCTGCTTCTGTCACCATGAGTCCTGCTAGCCTTAAATGGCAGTGTGGAATATACTTGTTCAAATCATAGGCCAAATAAACTCCTCATTCCTTAATATTATTATTATAGATTATTTGGTTAAGGGAATGAGAAAGGTAACTATTACAATAACTTTATTTCTCATACATATCCTCTATCTCAATGTATGATCTTATTGCACTTTCCTACAAATTTGGGAAAATAACACACATTCATTCAGTCATTCATATACAATATTATACTCTAGCTTAAGCTCTTATTTATTCATTTAAAAGAAAATAATACTTAGAAAGAAGAGCTCCAGTTACTTTCCTAGATAAACATTTTGGATATATTGGCCATAGGTGCATTGACAGTGAAGGCGACAAAACAATATGTTCCCTCTCTGAAATGGAGCTTTATCCACAGGTCACCGTATTTTCTAGTATTGCTGAGACATGGATCCTGACTTAGAACAAATCTGGGCCACAGAGAGAAGCTTAAATGGCAATTTTACCTTTTGATAGCATAAGAAAGTCAACTAATCATTTATTAAAGAGACCGATGACTGATGTGACTATGGGAATAGACCATAGACTAAATATTTGACAGGCAGACCAGTCTGGTAAAATCATATGCCCTGGGGTTGCATTGCAGGGCAATCTTGTGAAGAAAAGCTGTTGTTGAAGGAATAAATATTAGTAAATTATAGGTAAATTTTATGTAAGCATGTAATGTGTGGAATAGTAGGGCCTAATGCATGGTAGAACCCTGTACTGTTCTATTTACTGTCAAGGCTACATGAGTTTGTATGTGTACAAAAATTCACTGGGCTACATTACCAGATAATATTAATTTCATTATATCATAATATATATGCTTTAAAATAACAGCAAATTTGAAGATTCATGCACTGAAGAGGCAATTTCTATAAAAGTGAAATATAAATTACATATTACATACTCAAACTGTCCGCATTAAAGGGTCCTTACCATGTGTCCAATAAAATTTAGAGAACTTTAAATCATCAAAAGTTTATCATTTAAGGAAAAGAGCACCAAGTTATTAGGTTGAATGCAGCAATGTGCTCATAGTTTTCAGTTATTAATACCTTTATCTACATCCATTGTATTAGGGTCTGAGGAGGAAAATGAAAGGGTAAATTATCTGGAAATGAATATGAGAGAAATCTACAGGTATTTATAATTTACTCAGAAAATGCAAAAATGTGAGATTAAAATTTGTCAGAATGTCTTGGAATTGAAATAATTTGTTCCTAATCACACATTTGCAAAGTACTAAAAATAAAATAATCAATAGATTAAAATAGTCAACAACTGTACCATAAGGCTGTTCCTATGAATATAGTACTAAAAGATTTGTCAAAGAAATCCTAGAGGGATTTTATCAAAAGTTCTAGCAGTCAATAGTTTCCTTAAAAAGATGAGAAACCATAGATATCTGTCCTTCTAATTTATCAATATCATTTAAAATGTTAGGGTGATGCCTTGTGCATGTGTGTGTGCGTGTGCCTTCGCATATGTGTGTGAGTGTGTGTGTGTGAGTGTGTGTGTGTGAGTGTGTGTGTGTGAGTGTGTGTGTGTGAGTGTGTGTGAGTATGTGTGTGTGAGTGTGTGTGTGAGTGTGTGTGTGTGAGTGTGTGTGTGAGTGTGTGTGTGTGAATGTGTGTGTGAGTGTGTGTGC
>JADRCD010177102.1:0-29027 GCA_019843815.1 Montemys delectorum
CTATCATGAAATATGTTAATCCTTTTGTTAATTTCAAGCTGATTTACATGGCCCATCCTTCACTTTCAACATGTGCATGTCTTCATCAGTAAGGAGTGTGTCATGCAGACAAGAGTTTGATCTGTTCTTAATTTAATCAGCTAGCCTGCTGACTCTGTTAATGGAAGAATTAAGGCATTTGGTGTTCTTGTTGAGAGGCAGTCACACAGTCCTGTAACTTTGTTGGTGTGAATGTTTGTCCTTTTCTTTCTTCCCTTTTCAACTTGAAGTTTTCTGATTAACTGAGCAGGCCAAGTTTGACTTTTTCCCTCCTACTTCTCATATGATCATGTATTTCTATTCATATTCTCAATACTATTGAATTTTCAAACTAAAAATCTTTTAACTTAATTCTACCACAACAGAAAATTTGCAGAAATACAAAGAATTTCCCTACATCTTTAACCAAGATTTCCCCAAAATTAGTATTGCATCCCATCTTGCAGAATCTCAGTATATAATGTTTTTTGTTTTGTTTTGTTTTGTTTTGTTTTGTTTCTCGAGACAGGGTTTCTCTGTGTAGCCCTGGCTGTCCTGGAACTCACTCTGTAGACCAGGCTGGCCTCGATCTCAGAAATCCACCTTCTTCTGCCTCCCAAGTGCTGGGATTAAAGGCGTGTGCCACCACTGCCTGGCATGAATATTTTTCTTAATATCTCCATTTCATCACTGCATATAGTAATTTTAATTATTTGATTCAGGCTGTGCCTACCAGGTTTCTTTACCACAGAGTTTTTCCCTTGTAATAAATTATCTTGTGGAAAAATACTTAGAGATTATAAATAACCTGCCTTTCTTTTTTTCATTATTTTTTTCTTAATTTTTTAGTTAGCATACAGAATATTGAGTTCCATTATGACATTTTTTATGTATATACATTATGGTACTTTAAACCTAAGTTTAAATCTAAGTGCCCACATGCAAAAGAGAACATGTAATATTTGTCCTCCAAATATCTCATTTTTCATCAAATTTTCACCCTGCAGTATCAGCATATATTGGTAATCTTGATTGAATCCATTATTTAATTATTTCCTGAATTAATTTTCTAATTTTATTCATATTCATTAACTGAAATGATCCCCACAAGAAAGTTAAGTTATTGACAACTACGCTAAGCCAATTAAAATTTTTAGTTGTTTTGTTCCAGACCAAGAACAGGCTTATCCTCTGAAAAGTCTGCCCGCACTTAGAGGTGCAGCTTTTTACATCAGTGTCTGAAGGGGCCTTAGGGAACAACGGACTTGGGGGGTGTGGCTAGGAACATCTGATTTTTTTTTTTTTTTTTTTTTTTTTTTTTTTGGTAAAGGTCAGTGGTTACTTCCTAGTCCCTAGGTAGTACATTTGGGCTGTGGTCAAGATCATGGACAATCCCAGGAGCATGGCCAAGGCAAATGTGGCTGTTAGGGGTAGAAGGCTGACAAGTGACCAGGCAGGCAGGAAATAACGTTAGGATAGTACTTCAGTCATTTCATTAACCTGAATCATGCAATGACAGAGAGCTTTCTCTTCCCCCTATTTGTTTAGTTACTTAGTTAGTTACATCAGTGAACTCATGGCTTCTTACTTTATTTAACTAGTTATAGTTTGCAACTTTCATCTGTTCAGATGTTCAGACTGTCCACCATTTGGTAAGCCTCTTATAATGTACTTATGTGTTCTTGGAGCATAGCTCCATCCTTCCTCCAATAATCTCATTTCTTTCTCTCTCTCTCTCTCTTTCTCTTTGCACACGACTTTTTTTTTATTTTTTGGCTTTTCGAGACATGGTTTCTCTGTGTAGCCCTGGTTATCCTGGAACTTACTCTGTAGACCAGGCTGGCCTCGAACTCAGAAATCCTCCTGTCTCTGCCTCCCAAGTGCTGGAATTAAAGTCGTGTGCCACCGCTATTACTTCCTGATCAAGGTGTCCAAACCTCCTCACCCACCGAATTTTTATGCAAAATTCTACCATACTTCTTGAGACCACTCCTAATTGAAGTGTTCCCATGTAGATCCTTGACAGCTTTAATACCACTTAACACGTTCTCAGAAGCTACTATGGTCAAGTTAATTAGCACACAAACTGCTGCTCCCAGGGCTTCCCTGGTGAGAGCATCCTAGCTGTTGACCGGAGTCTGAGGAGCACTGCTCAGTGATCAGGAGCAGATGAATGCTGGCGCTCACTGGCCCTCTCCCTTTTGTTAGGATTTTTTTTCTTCTAGGCTACATAACAAAGACTAGAATCATGTGCAGCTCTACCACTTTAACTTTGATGAAGCTTGCTCTCCTCATTTGTTAGGAGGAACTGCCAGTCTTCACAGAGTTTCTTTAAGGCCAAGTGAAAGCCCAGGTGTATAAGCACTTAAGTACTGTGGATTAAAGGCTTTTAATTCTTTCCACCTTAGTAGAACTGAAATGTGTTGGCATATACTTATGTCCTTCATCCTTCTCCGATATAAGACAATCATTAAAGTGGTTAATCATCTACATCTAGAAAAGTGAGAAAAGATTATCCTTAAATGACAAATTCAAGGTCATATCATAAGGGACAGAACTAGAATTAGGTCCCTGGTCCCTTGATATCTATTTTTTTTGTCAACCAAGATAATTAAGTTAAAATGTGCAAGGCAGATCCGGCTTTCTAATGGGAAGAACTTCCAGATCTGCCCCCAGGATAGCTTCTTTGGATGTAGTTATTACGAAGCTATTAAATTAGCCTGAAACCTCTTCTCAGTATTGCTCACAAAAGACATGCATAACCTGATTTTTAAGAACTGTCCAATATAGTTGTTTGGTTTTCTCTCTCTCTAGATCTTTCAGTCCAGTGAACGCCTTTTCCTCCCCAGTTCATAGTTGTGTACTATATGCTTATGTTTGAGGGAAAAGGAGAAACAAAACTATTAGAATTATTGAAAAGAGCTAGGACAGACAGCTGTTCTTCTCTTGTTCTCTGGCTTCATTCCAGGTCTGCGGACATGTACGAAGTACCTACTAAGAACCCTGTTTGTCATATGACTGATTATCTCTTTACTCAACTTAGGTTCATAGTCTATCACTGTTTTGAGACCCATAATAATCAGTTTAAAGTGAGGCCTTTTAGCTTATTTAGTTATTCTGTCTAAGGCATAAAATAAGAACATTTAATTTAATGAGTTAAGGTTTTTTCTATGCAAGAAAGAGAAGAACTTTCTCACAGTATTGCTGTTGATACTGAGGTCTAATATTGTCAACTTTAGTAGTATTATATGTGCTGGCCTGTTTTGTGGATATTTATATTGTGTTACTTTTCCAGTTGTTGTGACCAAATACCTAACAAAAGTGAGGCAAGGAAGGGAGCCATTCTCTGCCTCACAGTAGATGTAACTTTAATGTGAATGTTGGGGATCTGAACTTGGTCCCTCATTCTTGTGTCGCAAGCATGGAGCCTTCTCCTCTCAGCATTCTTTTGTCTTCTCTGTCTGTTTCTTTTATTCTGATACAGTTCATTTTAAGTATCTCCCTCATAGTATCCAATTCCTTCAAATTGATTGATCATGTCAATATAGATTACTTTTTCTGTTTTTAAACTTCACAAATTGTATGTATATTCTGGCTTTTTCTTACTTAATTTTTATTTGGCTTCTTTCATATAGCATATTTCTATGAGATTGAGCTATATTGTTGCATATAAAATGGTTAGCAGTAGTTCATTTGTGTTTCTTGTGATGTTCCTTTGTATGAATATGCTACTTTTTTTTAGAAATCTGTCCTACTGTTTGTCATTTGGGCTGTTTCCATCATTTACCTCACCAAAAAAAAAAATGTGATAAATATCCAGCACGTGTCTGTTGGTGGCCATATCTTTTGTTGGATCATAAAGTATGCAACTAGATAATTTTCCAAAATGATTTATTTATGTTCAGACCAGCAATGTTGAATTCTAATTGCTTCATATCCTTCACCACTGTTAGGGATGGATTTTTAATCCTTTTGATTTTTGGAAATTTTGATGGGATATAGTAATTTCAAATGTTTTGTATGTCTTTGTGTATTTATATGTTGGGGTATGTGAATGCTAGAGATCAGAATTCAGATGAGCATGCTTGTATAGCGAGCACTTTACTGACTGTACCATCTCCTTAGCAGCCTCCCAACCTGGTTTTTGTTTCAGATGGGGTCTTACTGGCCCACTTTATCTGGTCAATTTGGCTGGCTGACCAGTGAGCCCCAGGTGTCTTCTTATCTCTGCCTTTCCAGAGATAGGACCACAAGCACATACCACCACAGCCAGCTTTTTTTGGATGGTTTCTGGGTTCAGACTTAAGTCTTTGTTCAGTGGCTGACCTATCTACCCAACTTGATCTACTCAGTCTCAGTGGTACTCTTCTCTAAGCTTGTCTCCACATTGCTACCTCATGCCCAGCTATTCTAAGTTCAGACACTAACATATTCCCCTGAGTGGAAACAGTCTATTCTGTTCATTGTTCTGTCTGTCCCCAGGACTCAAAACTGTATATAACCGATAGCAAGTGCTCCGTTACTATTTATGTGATGAATTAAGTATTCCTTATCTCTAAATATTCTCAGTTTAAGGAGAAGGTGAATAATTGGCATAAAACTAAGGAGTCCTATAACACAGATATCCACAGAATACTTCAGAAGTGTTCACTTAGTGGTATCCTAGTCAGAGAGGACTTAAGTGAAAATGTGGCCCTGTATTAAGCTTTGAGAACTAAGTATTGATACATGTGTAACCAAGAATAATAAAAAGCTCAACATATAGGGCAACTGGGATATAAAAGTAGATAACACAGTATGACATCAGGCATAACAAGAGCACAAAGAAGAGGCTAAAGCCCATACTTCTTGGAAACCACAATAAATAACCTCACAGTTAATAGAGCAAGCATTTTAAATTAAGGAGACTAATTCCATATCCATTTTTCACTCCCCTCAATTGCAGTTACCATGCTAAAACCTCGACCATGGTGATGTGGCGTTGGCTGTCTGGGCTCAGTTGAAAACAAAAGTTCTTGCCTCACTGAGTAACCTGGGAGAGACATTACTTCCTCTTTAATTAGATCTTTATTCTCATCAGAAGAAGGGTGTAGACACCTGAGATCTGTCCCAGTTCTGAGCCTCTGGGACAGAAGAGCAAGCTATTTTTCCTTCTGTCTGGGTGGTGTGCTGGCTGATCTTATATCAGATTTACACAAGCTAGAGTTATCTGAAAGGAGGGAACCTCAACTGAGAAAATATGTCCATAAGATCCAGCTCTAAGACATTTTCTTAATTAGTGATTGATGGGGGAGGGCCCAGCCCATTTGGGGTGGCATCATCCCTAGGCTGGTGGTCCTGGGTTCTATAAAAAGGTAGACTGAGCAAGGCATGCAGAGCAAATCAAGCAGCACGCCTCCAACACTTCTGCATCATGTCCTGCCTTCAGTTTCCTACCCTGTTTTGAGTTCCTGTCCTGACTTCCTTCAGTGATGGACTACAATGTGGGAAGTAGTGTAATCCTAATACACTTCCTCTCCAACTTGTTTTCTGGTCATAGTGTTTTATAGAATTGAAGTCCCTATGATAGATGGAAATGCGGGTGGAGAGATGATGGAATGAATCTTTTTTCTTACAGTTGTGATTCCAAAGAATCCTTCCCCTTCATCTGACATGAGCACTGAGAAGCCCAGCATCCATAGCACCAAAACTGTCTTGGAGCATCAACCAGGGCAGAGGGGGCGCAAACCAGGAAAGAAGCGGGGCCGAACACCCAAGATCCTTATTCCCCATCCCACCTCTACCCCATCCAAGTCAGCTGAACCTTTGAAATTTCCAAAGAAGAGAGGTCCCAAGCCTGGCAGTAAGGTAGGTAAAAACGTAGGTTTCCCAGAAAGAGTACAGAAGAGCAAAGAGACAGTTCATTCATAATTCATCTCAAAAAAGTTCATATCTAGCCATCTTGCCCCCCTGGTGGATGGGTTTTAAGATTTAAGAGGAAATCCTATATTATCATTCCTACTTAGCACTTATATGGAGTTTGCTAATGTTAGAGTAGGAAACAAGTCTTGGTTTTTGAGAGGATCTATCTAATGTCTTCCATAGATAATGGTCCTGCCCCTTATTACCCTTCACAAATGGATGTCTAACATGTAAACAGAGTATATCAATTCTGTAAACGTATTTCTTTTGCTATTCCTACCATTTCTTTTAAAGAACTTCACTTAGTCACTTAATGTCAGACTATAGTAGATGCTATTGCATCCATATCATGATCATCACAAGTCTCTGGGAGATACTGTTAGCATTATTTTATTATGGAGTAAGTTAAAACTTAGAAAAGAAGTCACCAGAAAAGTGAAACTATATAGCAAAGACATTTAAGAAGGAAAAATAAATTTGGCTTAGTGATAAATTCCAGTGTGATTTTCACCTCCAGTGTAAAGGTGAACTGTAAATAATACTGCCCCTGTTTAAGAAAGGAAGCTTTGAGCTTTCCTGGTCATACTCTCTTCAAACTCCAATGAAGATCATGAAGGAGATCACCAGGGATCTCAGAGCAATAACATTTTAAATGTTTGGGGGTGAGCATAAATGTGGCCCTCTGTCCTACCCAATAAAGCTCTGTGAAGTTAAAAAAACAAAAACAAAAATTGAGACATGTGAAATGATTTAAGACTGCAGTGATAGGTCCCTAGGTCTAGTTCCAAGATTGCTGCAGCATACACACCTTCTGTACCTAAGAGACATATATTTTCTTCTAATGTGGGAAAAGACCAAGTCCAGCTTTACTGGGCATTGTTACTGAACGTACTTCTTCTTAAGTCATTCCACCTGTTCATGGATATCTTCCCTAGCAAAGCAACAGTGTGAAAAGCTTCTCTTTGGCCTCTGTTAGCATCTCACCTCTACTTGACTCCCAATGATCAAAGACTGCTCAGAGCCTCCCTCCTGAATTAGATTAATTGAGTCACCTATGGGCAAAATATCCTGTTGACACTGGATTTCCATTGCAGTTTCCATATTTCCCCAGAGTTAGTTATTTGGCTGACTTATTTGTTATGCTTGTTAGTAACTCTAGCTAACCTCTGTCCTTATAGAATATAAGCTCCTCAGAGTCAATTGACTAATCTTCTCTTTTCTTCCTGTAGTGCCTTATATCTCAGTCTCTTGGGAGAAGTTCTATATATGGAGGGTGGATGGATGGATGGATGGATGGATGCATGGATGCATGGATGGATGCGTGGATGGATGAGTGGATGGATGGATGATTTTAGTCATGATGTTACCACTCTTAGTTGTCTATTTTTTGATTGGATATGAATTCTCAATGTCATTGCTTAATCTTTCTGTATACCATACAATACTATTTCTGATCTGTTGCCACTAACACCTAACCCCGGTCCTTACTTTTATCTACTACACTCTTATTAGTATTACTATTACTATTACCATTACCACTACTATCACCGCCACCACTGCTATCACTTCTATTACACAATTACTTTATTACACTCTTCTCATGTTGTATAGGAGAGGCTTAAGGCCTTCAGGATACCAAAGGCCTGGAGGCATGTGGATATATCTTGAGGGTAATCAAAGGAGTGAATGTATATATTTGAGAGACTCTGAAGACAAAATAAGAGCCAGTAAATGGGAAGTCACACAGAAGGTCTTTGTTTCAAATACAAGGAACTATCTCAAAATAGTAGTAAGACCTATGGTTGGCAGTGTTTTCTCAGGGACTAGGGAATAGCTCTGTAAGAGGGCTATTTCAGGAAGAGGAAGACAGAAATATTGAAGCCGATTATATTAAAGGCCCTTTAGGATCCTTTGAAAACCATGACCTATGATACTATGATTGCTTCTGCTCTGTCTGCCATAAAGTCTGAAACACAGTAGACCTATCCTCTTTCCATCTTCTTGAAAATAAAGGGGGGATCTTACCCCCTTATTGGTAATCTCTTATCCCTTATTGGTATATGATTCATGAGAAACATTTATTAATGCTTATATGTCAAGTGCCATGTGAGGATTGGCACTCAGACTCTCAAAAGAGCTGTAGTTTAATCAAGACCATCAATGGGTAAGCAGATAGTAATAGTACACGGACAAATGTGGACAAAGGGTGGAGTTAAGAGGAAAAGTAAGAGAGCAGGAAAGAACATTTCCTATTGAAGAGAAAACTTAAAATTCTAAAGATGTATGCAGATAAAATTGTAGGGTTTTTAGAGAAGTAGTATGTTTAGGGACTGTTAGATTATTAAGAGAAGAAATAGCAGGTAATGAGCTAAAGATGCGGGGGGGGGGCAGAGGAAAGCATTTGGTAGAGTCAGAGGTTCATTTCCATTTAGAGAAAGAAACAAAGTAATAACATTAAACCATAGCATACTTTCTGCCCGATTTACAAAGGGTTTGGAGTTCTTATGATACTGAATCTAACATGGAACTGCATTAAGCTCTTTCTCTTCAAAAGATCAAAATTAAACACATACATTCAGAAAATGTTCACTGAGGACTCTTAATACATGCTGGGGCCAGTTACTAAGTAGAAAATAAAGATGACATGTGGTACCATTCATAAATATGCTGGTTTCCTGGGTGTACTGAGTGATAGGGATAGAGGAGGAGAGAAGTCAGCTGTTATGGAAGCAAACTTTTCCACATCCATTTTAACAGAGGAAACCTCGGACTTTGCTGAGCCCACCACCCACCTCACCAACAACCAGCACCCCTGAACCGGACACCAGCACTGTGCCCCAAGACGCTGCCACCATCCCAAGTTCAGCCATGCAGGCCCCAACAGGTAAGAACAGAGGACGAATCTAGTTGCAGTTCCCCCTGGGGCATAGTCTCTACATTTCTTCTAGTCTTCTACCAGTAACTAGCCTTGTCCACTTGTAAATCTAGGTAGAATTTAAAAAAAAAAAACAAAAACAAAAAAACCAACTCTTTCGCATTTGAAATTGTCTCAGAGAAGCTTTCATTTGTAAGAAGGGGAAAAACTAGGGTAACTGTTCTGTGAACTCAGAGCTGGGGAACCAGGGCTGATCACACTTAGTTGGGACATTCCTTTTTTTTTTTTAATCTATTTTTTATTTTGTGTACATTGGTGTTTTGCCTACATATATGTCTGTGAGGGTGTCAGGTCACCTAGAACTGGAGTTACAGACAGTTATCAGCTGCTATGTGAGTGCTAGGATTGAACCTGGGTCCTCTGAAAGAGCAGTCAGTCCTCTTAACCACTGAGCGACTTCCCCAGCTTGGGACATTCCCCTCTTCATGATCCCTTATAGCATTCCAGTGAGGCTGCGACCATTCACATTTGGATGAAAAGCTTCTTCTAAGTTTTAAAAAAAACAATCATTAATGAAGACAAACCTTGATACAGTGAAAATGAATTTTACTTTGGAGACCAGCCAACAAATGATTGATTCAAAGCAAAATCTAGTAGTTGATGAGGATGAAAAATCAACCTGGGGGCTAGAGTATGAGTGCAGGTACACATGCAAAAGTCATGCATATCTGTCCCCATTTTATAAAATATCTGTAAAGGTAACTGTAAAATACCTCTACCTTTAGAGCATATGCATACCTTTCCAGTGGGGCAATCTTAAAGTACTCATTTGTATGTATGCATTGAAATACTTGTATGAAAACCTACAGTTTCCTATAGACATCCTTGTGGATGTCTAGGAAATTAGAATGATCTCCATGGCTGTTAGAGTAATCTTCCCTTAGAATGAGTTAAGTGTGTCTCTGCACAAACCCTAGAATGTCAAGAGACAGAAGGGGTACTCAGCCATAGTTTACTCTCCAGATAGCTTCAAAAGCAGGGCCTTCCTGTAGCAGCACAAGGTCTGTGTCTAGATGTTTGGTTGTTGGTTGACTTTTGAGTGGGGAATGGTTCACATGAATTTTCAGTTGTTCCAACACAATTGATTGAAGAAACTCCTTTGTCAAAAACAAGGTGAATTCCTGTAAGTTTATTTCTGGGCTCTATAATATCTTGTTCTGTTTGTCTATTCACTTGCAAGTATATACTCCATGGTTGCCTAAGTTTTGAGGTCATGAAGTTTCAGGGACCCAACTTTATCTTCACCTTTAATACTCTATTGGATGGACTAAACCTCCTTTAGCTCCCAATTAAATGGAGTTTATTTGTTCGTTTGTTTTATAAGCGTTGCCTTGGTCACACATGTGAGTGTTGGCACAGGCCTTTAATCCCAGCTCTCATGAGGCAGTGAGTTTGAGGCCAGCATTATCTACATAGTGAGTTCCAGGATAGCCAGGACTCTGAAGGGGGAAGCTCTGTCTCAAGAAAAAAAAACAAAACAAATAAACCAAAAAAGAGTTGCTTTGCTCATGGTACCTGTTCACAGCAGTAAACCAGTTGAACGACTAAGAAATTGGTATTAATCATTTCATGTATATTTTTTTCACATATAAGCACAGGTAATTATTGATAATTATTTAGAATAAATTTTAGTAATTAAGAATAAAAATGTTTGTCTTCATTTAGTCTTCCATTTATTTATTTATTTATTTATTTATTTATTTATTTGTGTTGGGAATCCAGCCTAGAGTCTTGTACATCCTAAGCAAGTCTTCCTTTTTCATAATCTAGATTTCTGATCTATGTCTTACTAATGAACAACTTAGCATTTCTTGGAAGATGCTATTTTTATTTTTATTTCTCCTTCACATTTGAAGAACTTTACAGGGTTCAGAAGTCTGTGTTGGTAGGAGCTTTTCTTTCAATAGTTTAGATCTTTTCTATTTTCTCTTCGTATGATTCTCAGATATTGTCCAATAGACAAGATGATTTTTTCCACCTTGTTCTGGTTGTTGTTAGTGAGCTTTCTGTTCATCCTGAGACAGGCTTTCAAGATTGTCCAGGTTGACTTTGGCTTCTTTGTTCATCCGAGTATAGAGTTTCTCACTGCTGTGATGATAAAACAGCATGGCCTAAAACAGTTTGGGGAGGAAGGTGTTTATTTCATGTCCACCCTTAAAGGAAATCAGTGCAAGAATTCAGGGCAGCAACCTGAAGGCAGGAACTGAGGCAGAAGCCATATAGGGGTGCTGCTTACTGGCTTGTTCTTCATGGTTTACTCTTCCTGCTTTCTTATACCATCCAGGACCACCTACCCAGGCTTAGCACAGCCCACAGTAGGTTGGTCTCTATCACATCAATCATCAATCAAGAAAATAAATGACCCACAGATTTTCCTGTAGGCCAATTGAATGGAGGAATTTCTTCAATTGAGATACCTCTTCCCAGATGACACCAACTTGTCCTAGCCACATACCCACTATTAATAACATATGGTTAGAAAGACACGAATGCCCAGGCTCCAAACTTAGCTTAGCATTATTTCAACTGTATTCTGTTGGTCAGTGAACCACAGAACCTAACTAAATTCAAGATTAGGGAATCCCTAATCAGATTTTACCTCTCAGCGGAGGAGGATTAAAGAATCATGAGCTATGTTTTAAAACCACCTCAGACAACTCCCTAAGTATAAATTATTTATATTTTTCCTTCTTGAGAAGCTAACTCTCAGTCCTTCACAGGACTCTTAATCAAAAGTGTCATCTCTTTGCAATGTCAGGCAGCGGGTCCTCTGAATGAGGTGCAGGTGCATGAGTCCTCTTTTAGTTTTTCCAGACAGGGTTTCTCTGTGTAGCCCTGACTGGCCTGAAACTCACTCTGTAAACCAGGCTGGCCTCGAACTCAGAAATCCGCCTGCCTCTGCCTCCCAAGTGCTGGGATTAAAGGCGTGCGCCATCACCACCCAGCTACATGAGTCCTCTTAAGTGAAATTTCTCAGCCACAGGACTTGCATGGGATTCTTCATATAGTGATCATGTGACTGTGGACAGGGTTGGGATGAGTTTATCCTGTATAGCAATCACTAATTGCAGAAATTGTGATACTCAAATGAGCATATGTGGCAGTTCCTTAACTAGATCTAGTTAAGTCTAATAATAATGTCTTAGACATTATGTACTTCTGTTTTCTCTTTTGCTGTTCGACAAGTAAGTATTCTCCTTTCTCCTTGCCTTTGAAAGGTTGGGAGTTCAAAAGATGAAGAGGCAGGGCTAGAAGAACATATTTTCCATTTTGCACTGCCTCTGAAGCTTCTAAGTCCACATTAGCAATCATTCTCACAAAGGACTATCTAACAGCCTGAGGAGTTTTCTGAATAGTATCAAGGTTCAAGATGAGGGACAAAGGTCTTCGAAGATAAACCCTTCTTTACTTTGTTCCTCTTCTGCAGCTACAGCTAAAAGACAGCACCCTGGAGAACCTTAATAATTAAAGAATAAGAGGCCATGAATTTGAGAGGGAATGGAAGGAGGAGTGAAATTTATGTAATTGTATTTTAATTAAAATAGTTTTAAATTGTTGTATAACAGAGTCTGTAAGGGTTTTCCCTAGCAAATTCCTATGGAAATCTTTTGTCTAAAAAAAAAATCTATGAAGCATTTTCTTTCTGACTTTTGTTTGGTTTGGATTTTTGAGACAGAGTCTCACTATGTAATCCTGGTTGGCCTGGTACTCATGATGTAGACTAACCTGGCCACAAACTCAGAGATCCTCCTGTCTCTGATATGAATGCTGGGATTAAAGACATGTGCCACCATGCCCCACCTTCTTTCTTACCTCTTAAAAAAGGAAGGAGTTTCTCTCTCATCTTACATTTTATCTTAAATAGTAAGAAGACAGGCAACACTTTGATGGCTTTAAAAAAAGGTAGCTATTTCATTGAACTCATCAAGAACATTTCCTGCTTTGGTATTATGGACAACAGTCATATCAAACTTTCAGTCCCCTCCTAGCACACTGTCCCCCTCCACCCCTATCCTTCACCTTCCAGTCACATTGTCTTCACCTTCCTTTAAACTCTCACTGATGGCTTTCTGGGCAACTTTTGACTTCCATTAAAACTCTCTTAAAGGGGCTAGGAATGAGAATATCATCCTGAGTAAGGTAACCCAATCACAAAAGAACACATTTGTAAGAAGCCGCAGTGAGCGTTGATAGCCAGCAGATGGCGTAGACATCTGGTGCTCTCCCAAGTTTACAGATAAACTGCGCATGTGCCTAGGGACAGAGCGCGCCAACTCACGAGCCAGCCCGGGCGTATTGTGCTCCTGAGCAAACAGCCAATCAGAGATGAGCATGCCGTTCCAGGGCATATATAAACAGTGCTTTTGGGGTGTCGGGGGTCGCCCTCTGGAAGATGTAATAAAGAATGGCTGCAGAAGGATCTTGTCTGTCGTCTGTGTGTCTGTCCTGCGCGCACGACAGTTGGTGCCGAAACTGGGGACCGAACCAGGCACCAAGGGGACCCTCCGTTAATGGAGAAAGATCCAGAACTGCAGGGCAAAGGTACGCTCTGAGAGGTATATTTAGTCTTGTCCTTTTGGTTTCATTTTACGTACAAGACAAGCCAGAAACAGAGCGAGAAAAGAGATTAGGAGCTCAGAAAAAAGGCAGGCCCTTCCAAAAGCGCTCAGTCTGCGGAAATGAGAGGTGAGGGAAAAAAAACCCTGGGAGAGAAAGGGGAGGGAGCCGTGAGAGAGAGGTGGGGAGAGAGAGTGGCCTCAGGACAGAGAAATATTTATCTGATGGAGGAGCTGGAGGTTTTGGGGCTTGATGGTTTTGAGTTAGAAAACCCAGGTCAACTGCTTGGAAGGCAGCTATGCTCAGCTTGCAGGGAGGAGCTGAGGCCACCACAAAATCGAAAGCGAAAGGAGACGGGGAATGGGAACCGCGCAGCTTCCTGGCCAGCAGCGAATTCCCAGATAGCAGTTCTGGCTGTAATCTCCCGTGTTCCTCTGCCCTACGCGGACGGGTTCTGCTTAGATTCCTTCCTTTATAAGCCTTTCCGGCACCGAGGCTGCTCCCGGCCGGAGCGGACCACAGAGCCGAGCCGAGAGTGGCTCGGAGCGGGCGCGCGAGCAGGCAAACGAGCAGGCAGACGAGCGGGTGCGCGAGCAGGCGCGCACGCGTGCACTTTGGCGCTGCAGCCCGGAGGAGCGAGGGCGAGCGGTGCTGTGGGGCCGTGGGAAGAAGCGCTGTGCCCGGCCCGATGGCGATCGTTAAGCCACAACCGCAGGTCATCAGCGACGTTGCCGGGGCCTATTAAGGCCCCTCCATCTTGTTAGAGGCTGCCAGTCTCCCACAGCAGGAGCTGCAGCCGCACTCATGACATTCAGTCCCTGACTAATCCAGTTGGGTCCACGTCCTGCAGCTGCTGCTGTTGCAGCCACTCCTGCTGTCAGCACAGTTCCCCAGTATAAATACTCTGCGGGAGTCCGCAATCCCCAACAACATCTTAATGCACAGCCACAAGTTAAATATCCTGGCTTGTGTGTGACTTCCATTCAATATCAAAGTATTATTCAAGCTGCTAATCTCTCTCGATAGTTGTTTCAATATCTTACAGGTTTAGAAGATCTCATGAATGGACTGAGATTGGCTATCGTGACTGTCAGTTCGAAGCGATTGGATCTATCCCTCACTCAAAAATTTACTAAATTTACCTCTTGGATTTCTTCAGTCTTTTCTTTCTTTAAAGAATGGGTGGGGATTGGCCTGTTTAGTGTTGCCTTGTGTGCTGGCTTAGAGTTCATTCTCTAAATGGTTTGCAAGTGCAGAGCCTAACAAAAATCGTGACAAGGTGGTATCTACCCAAGCATTTGCTGCACTAGAGCAAGGAGCCTCTCCCGATATTTGGCTCAGCATGCTAAAAACAAAATAAATACTTAAAAGCTAATGGTCAGTGAGACTTAGCTCTTGCACCCCGTGGGGTCTTATCCCATTGCACACGGGAGAGTGAGTCAAACTGCCATATGTTCTCGAGGCCTGCTGCCTTTGGCCCCTACGACGGGATTAAGCTGATGCCATAAACCAGGAGCACACCAATGAGTAGTGATCCAAAAGATCCCACCGATCTCTTGGTACTGGTAATGGACAGCATATCAGCTAGCCTAAGACACGGAGCATTGGCCAGTGCCTATCATTTAAAACAAGAAGGGAGAAATGTAAGAAGCCACAGTGAGCGGTGATAGCCAGCAGATGGCGTTGACATCTGGTGCTCTCCCAAGTTTACAGATAAACTTCGCATGTGCCTAGGGACAGAGCACGCCAACTCACGAGCCAGCCCGGGCGTATTGTGCTCCTGAGCAAACAGCCAATCAGAGATGAGCATGCCGTTCCAGGGCATATATAAACAGTGCTTTTGGGGTGTCGGGGGTCACCCTCTGGAAGATGTAATAAAGAATGGCTGCAGAAGGATCTTGTCTGTCTGTGTGTCTGTCCTGCGCGCACGACACACATTTGGTATGCACTCTCTGATAAGTGAATATTAGCCCAGAAGATCAGAATACACGAAGTACAAACCACAAGAAACTAAAGAAGAAGGAAGACCAAAGTGTGGATACTTGGTTCCTTCTTAAAAGAAGAAACAGAATACCCATGGAAGGAGTTGTAGAGACTAACTATGGAGCAGAGACTAAAGGAAGGACAATTCAGAGACTGCTCTACCTGGGAATCCTTTCCATATTCAGTCATCAAATCTAGACACTATTGTGGATGCCAGCAAGTGCTGGCTGACAGGAGCCTGAGATAGCTGTCTCCTGAGAGGCTCTGACAGTATCCAACTAATACAGAAGTAGAGGCTCACAGCCATCCATTGGACTGAGTACAGGGTCCCCAATGAAGGAGCTAGAAAAAAGACCCAAGGAGCTGAAGGGTTTGCAGCTCCTTAGGACGAACAACAATATGAACTAACTAGTACCCTCAGAGCTCCCAGGGACTAAACCACCAACCAAAGAGTACACATGGGGTTACTCATGGCTCCAACAGCATGTGTATAGCAGAGGATGGCCAAGTAGGTCATTAATGTGAGGAGAGGCCCTTGGCCCTGTGAAGGTTCTATGCCCCAGTGTAGGGGAATGCCAGGGCCAGTAAGCAGGAGGAGGTGGGGTGGTGAGGTGAGCAGGGGGAGAGGGGAGGGAACAGAGGATTGTTTTAGTTTTTGTTTTTTTTTTTTTGTTGTTTTGTTTTGTTTTTTTTATTTTTTTATTTTTTATTTTTTGGAGGGGAACCTGGGAAAGGAGATATTGTAAATGAAGAAAACATCTAATAAAAAAGAGGGGGCTAGGAATGTAGCTCAACGGTATCTAAGCACTTGCTTAGCTTGGATGAGGCCTGGATTTGATCCCCAGCACCAAAGAAGAAAAATATCCCTGGGGTATGAGTTCACACTAGTGCTTTGCTCCTGGTGCCTCCCCCCTCTGGTTCCAAACCTAGTGCCATATGCATAGCTTTTGTTACTGAGGCATCTTGTATTAGAATCTATTCTGGGGGCTGGAGAGATGGCTCAGCATTTAAGAGCACTGACTGCTCTTCCAGAGGTCCTGAGTTCAATTCCCAGCAACCACATGGTGGCTCACAACCATCTGTAATGAGATTGGATGCCCTCTTCTGGTGTGTCTGAAGACAGCAACAGTGTACTTACGTACATGAAATAAATAAATAAATCTTTTTTTAAAAAAAAAATTGTGATCAGGCGGTGGTGGCGCACGCCTTTAATCCCAGCACTTGGGAGGCAGAGGCAGGCGGATTTCTGAGTTCAAGGCCAGCCTGGACTACAGAGTGAGTTCCAGGACAGCTGGGGCTACAGAGAAACCCTGTCTCGAAAAACCAAAAAAAAAAAAAAAAAAAAAAAAATGTGATACACTTTTGATATGTGACAAACTACTACAGAACTAAATTTTGAAACACTAAGGGCTAATTGGGTAGAGACAGCTCATCTATTGCATACAGTGCTAGATTGGGCCAGGGGGAGAAGGGACTAAACTAGGTTTGGGGATTCAGTTTTATTGATTCACATTACTTACTTTATGGCATATTGGTTCTGCTTGTTTCTCCACATGAACCTCTCCACAAATATAACTTGTTTTCCCACACATAGTAGTTAGGACCAAAGAGTAAACGTCCCAAGAAATAGGAAGTAGAAGCTGCTGCTTTTTTAATTCTAGGTCCAAACCTACTGCTATTTATTGGTCAAATGTGACAGAGATCAATAAGAGGCATGAAAGCCGTGTTCTTATTTTTTTAATACAATATCTTACATAATCTCTTATTTAGATAAACTGAGAAACATTAATTGAATGGATACCTAATTTTTTTTTACTTTAGCCTGTTCTTTTTTCTTTTTTTTTTTTATTAAATTTATTTTTTACACTCCAGATTCCATTCCTTGCTGCCCCCACCCGATCCACCCTCTGACTGCTCCACATCCCACACCTCCTCCCCACCCCCCTTTCTCTATGTGGATGCCCCTACCCCCCACCCCACCTGACCTCTAAACTCCCTGGGGCCTCCAGTCTCTTGAGGGTTAGCTGCATCATTTCTGAATGAACACAGACCCGGAAGTCTCTACTGTATGTGTGTTGGCAGCCTCATATCAGCTGGTGTATGCTGTCTGTTTGGTGGTCCAGTGTTTGAGAGATCTCAGGGGTCCAGATTAATTGAGACTGCTGGTCCTCCTACAGGATCGCACTTCTCCTCAGCTTCTTTCAGCCTTCCTAATTCAACAACGGGGATCAGCTGCTTCTGTCCATTGGTTGGGTGCAAATATCTGCATCTGACTCTTTTGGCTGCTTGTTGGGTCTTTCAGAGGGCAGTCATGCTAGGTCCCCTTTTGTGAGCGCTGCATAGCCTTTAGTAATAGTGTGAGGACTTGGGACCTCCCCTTGAGCTGGATCCCTCTTTGGGCCTGTGGCTGGACCTTCTTTTCCTCAGGCTCCTCTCCATTTCCATCCCTGAGAGCCATGTTCTAAAATGGACAATCTTCTAGAGGTTGCATAGTTTGGTCTTTGGTATTTTACCATATGACCCATGTAGAATTAATTTTTAAAATCACTATTAGAATAATTATATAAGATTTACATCAGTAAAATATACAAATCTTAGTTGCAAGTCTATTGTACACTCATATAATTTGCTGAGTTTTAATAAGTCTCAGCACCTGTGTAACTGCTACCCACCCCCACTGTGATGAAGAACAGAGCACCTCTGTGGCCCCAGAAGTCCACAGGGCTCTTGCAGTCAGTCTCTGCCTCCACTCTGATTGCAGTATTCCTACCACAAATTAGAGTTCCCAGAGCTGGAAGCTGATATAAATTAGACGTGCCTTCTGTGTGTACTCTAGCATCTCATTTCTTTTACTCAAAAAACATTTTTGAACGTCACTTATGTTGTTGTTTTCCGTACTTGAAGGTTTTCTTCCTTCAGATGAACATACCGTAGTTTGTGTGTTCATTCCCCTGTTCATGAACAGCTAATGGTTTCAGTTTGAGGTTATTATAACTACTATGAATATTTGTGTTCTTATTAAGTGTCTTAACTCAGAGTTCCTCCATTCAGTGATTTTAGAACAAAGGCCTCACTGCCAAACATGAAAATCCTCTTTTTTTTTCTTTTTCTTTTCTTTTTTACTTTTGCCTTTTGTTATTCTTGTTCTCTTAAATTTGGGGAGGTTTTGAGTCTACTTAATATTACCCCAAGCTTGCCTGGAACCCAGAATTCTGCCTCAGCATCCTAAGTGCTGGGATTACAGATGTTTAACAACATACTCTGTTTTTTATTTTCTTGTGTGGGTGTGGTGTGTACTTATGTGTGTGTGCATGTAGAAGCCAATAGTTTTCCTCAAGCTCTTTCTACCTTATTCACGGAGGCAAGGTCTCTCAGTTAAACCCAAGGCTCGCCGATATGGGAAAGTCTAGGTAGCTGGCAAGCTCTAAGGAGCTTCTGACTCTGCCTTCCAAGTGTTTGATTAGAGGTGGTCCACCATGCCTACCCAGCCTTTACATGGATTCTTGTGGTACTAACTCCAGTCCTCAAGCTGGTACAGTAAGCACTTTACCTACTGAACATTTCCATAGTCCCTGTCCGCATTTCTTAGCAGGCAGACCTAGGCTGATTGACCTTTATTTCCATCTTCATGGGAACTTTTTTCCTGCCAGTTAGCTATCTGTACTGGCTGGTTTTGTGTGTCAACTTGACACAGGCTGGAGTTATCACAGAGAAGTGAGCTTCAGTTGGGGAAATGCCTCCATGAGATCCAGCTGTGGGGCATTTTCTCAATTAGTGATCAAAGGGGTGGTGCCATCCCTGGGCTGGAAGTCTTGGGTTCTATAAGAGAACCAAGCCAGGAGAAGCAAGCCAGTAAAAAACATCCCTCCATGGCCTCTGCATCAGCTCCTGCTTCCTGAACTGCTTGAGTTCCAGTCCTGACTTCCTCTGGTGATCAATAGCCATGCGGAAGTAAGCTGAATAAACCCTTTCCTCCCCAACTTGCTTCATGGTCATGATGTTTGTGCAGGAATACAAACCCTGACTAAGACACTATCTTTAAGTTAGGAGATGAGGCAATTTGATTCTTGAGAGTCTTCTTCAAAGTTTACATTTTTTTTTTCAGGGACCAGAAAACAAAACACAAGGCTGTGCCTTGATTTCTGTTCTGTGTTGTTCTCCTAATAGGCTATGTTCCCAGAGTTCTTGGTAGTGCAGCTTGGGCTGGTGGTGGCTAGGCACAGGATTATCTAACCCTTCTTCATCACCCACAGTGTGGGGTTGCAGAGCTATGGGGATCCCAGTTGAACCGATGGGAGAGAGCTGCTCTCTGAGTTCTCTCTGCCAGGCACACTGTAAGATTCTGGGGATTCTCTGTTTCCTGTAGTTTGTATCTACTTGAACAAGAACGGCAGCACGGGCCCCCACCTGGATAAGAAGAAGATCCAACAACTCCCTGACCATTTTGGGCCAGCCCGTGCCTCTGTGGTGCTGCAGCAGGCTGTCCAGGCTTGCATTGACTGTGCTTATCACCAGAAAACTGTCTTCAGCTTCCTCAAACAGGGCCACGGCGGCGAAGTCATCTCAGGTAAGGATGTCTGGGCCTCCTAACCTGAGTGGCAGACTTTCCTTCTATGAGAGGTCCTATTACTCAGTTCATACTCCTAGGCTCTGGAGAATGCAAAAGTATCCCATTCCTCAAGAGTCCTCACTGCCAGCTCCCAGGCTCTGCTGAATATATATAACCTATATACCATATAGTATGTGCCATATACCTCTGCCAAAAATAGCCAAACGACTACCTAACACAACTTCTAAACTTTAGTCCCCACACAGAAAATATGAGTGTTGCTTAAAGCCATTTCGTGGGGAAAATCCATAGGGCCTGTGTTGTTGCAGCAAGAGAATCTCCTCAGCTGGCTTCAAAGGACCTCTGGCCTCCTTTCACTCCTTTGCCTCCTAAGCTTCTGGGCCTATAGGACCCATACAAGGGAGCTAAATCCCAGGATAGAGGGAAAATTCGAGCTTGATTTGACAGAGTGGTACTTTTTCTACAGTAACTGACAATACTTTCCTGCTATGCTCTGTTTCAGTTTTCTTAACTGTAAAATCTTATTTTTACCCACCAAGCCTTCAATGACTTGCCCTCCTACCTTACGCCTTCCGGCCTTTACTCTAAGGCTGCCTTACAGTCCCCTCCCTTTCCTCCGCAGCAAGCTGCTATGGCATTGAGGAACCAGTTAACAGGGAGCACAAACAGCCAAATAGTCCTTTTAGCAAATACCTGTTGAGCCTTTACTGTGTGCCACACACTAAGAAAAGGGAAACCAGACTATGACAGGCTCATGTCTGCAAGGGTGGAAAAAAAAGTGTGCGTACTCTGTGGAAGGGTGGCACCAGAAATGTTGCAGAGGCAAGTCTAGGCAGTCCCTGGACGCATAGGACGGGCACTGCGGATACATTCAAACCCGTGTCTTCTGGGGCCAGGCCACTCTCTGGCCTCCCTTGCAGCAGTCTGCAGCCTGAGGCTTCCTAACTGCCTGCAGTTGCTCTTCACCTCTCCTGCCTAGACTTCTTCCCTTTAAAACTTTCTTGAGAGTGATTTTTATCTCCCCAGATTTCCATTTCTTCACTTCCCTCAAAGACAGTTACATGAGCCTTTTGCTTTTTAAAAATTATGACAATATTTTGATAGAAATAAATAGTACATAAAAATAAAAACAAACATGAAACATTTCGTAATGTTGACCAAATCCAATATCTTGATATAGATTGGAAATTGTACACCTAGACCACTGCTAGCAGTGGCAGTATTATCTTCTGCATAGCCTCCCTGTTGTTGGGCTGTTTTGTGAGCACAGTTCCTGAAAGAGGCCTAGCCAGGTGATGAAGCAGATAGCATTATGTTCACAGTTGTTTGCACGAGTTGAGTCAGATCATGCCAGCGCCCGAGGGTGCAACAGTCCTGGCCTGGCACTCCCATGATTACACACCCTTTGGAGTTAGAGGCAAAAATCAAAGCCCTTGAGCAAGGGAAAGAGCAGGAAGAAGACAAGTGGGCAAGCAGCCTGACACTGCCTTTTTGTAACCTGACAAACCTAAGAGACACATGAACTGAGCTTCTCGAGCCAGCATTGCACATCACTGTACAACTTACTTCTTTGTGTACTTAATTCCATAGCCATGTTTGACCGGGAACAGCACACTCTCAACCTCCCAGCAGTCAACAGCATCACCTATGTCCTCCGTTTCCTGGAGAAGCTCTGCCACAACCTTCGGAGTGACAATCTGTTCGGCAACCAGCCCTTTACACAGACTCACTTATCACTCACTGCCACAGAGTACAGCCACAGCCACGACAGGTACCTACCAGGTAGGAGCTGGGATGGGGCCAGGGCTGAGATGTGGCTAGGCAGCCAGCAGCACCTGTAAGGGCCCTGGCAGTCCTCAGACCTGCGAGCCTAGCACCCACTGTCCAGACCCTCGGCACATGTGGGTCACGTCTAGGGGGTTTTGGTTTTCTGCTACTTTAAGTCCTCAGAATTATGCTATCACTCTAGAATCTCTTTCCTCTGGACCCCTTTCTCTAACAGTTGTCCTTTGATGTCCTTCTGTGCAGCCATGAAGTCCCAGCACATCTTCCAGTATGAACCAAAGGCCTCATGTAGTTCTTTGCTAGCTACAAGGATTAGTCTTAGGCTAGAGATTGAGAAAGTTGCTCCTTGTTGATTGGTCGTCCATTCTTTTCTTTGGCACATGGCCCTAACTTCTAGCATTGCCAGTCTAACAAGTCCATTCAAGTTCCTGCTGTTTCCAGCTAGGCTGGAAAATAACTTTTTAGTTAACATACCAGACCCACAATGAGAAAGCGGATGCCACGTGGCTAGGTCAATGACTAAGCACTTCCCAGAGGGCTTGAAGAATGAGTGGAGCTCCGCATCTCTGATCTCGAATATAGGACACAGAACCGAGGGAGGGAGGAAAGCTTGGTCGCAGAGAGGTAGGTTGCTGTAAAGAGGGAGGAATCATTCTTTAAAAGACACCTGTAATGGTGCCCTGAGCAGAGAGGAAGTGCCGTCAGCCTGGGACTGCTCTGTCTCTCTTGGGGTGCATGAGTCGGAAAAGTGCTCTGGGGCTTCTGCATGGGTCTCACTCCCACACTCTCTTTCTTGATGTCTTTTCATCAGACTCTTAATGAAAAGACTTCTGATGAAAGTATCACTTTTGGAGGATGTACTCAGGGAAGAGACCACACACCCAGTCTCCTCTGACCCCTCTATACATCTGCAACAAATGAGAGTTGCTTATGTGATTTGAGGTGAAAAGGTAGCTAGACTCCTCCATTGCCTGCATGTGAACCAAACCTCTGGCCCCTGCAGCTGTACCGTGCCTCTCAGGTGGTTCTTTTCTTCAGAGGAAACTTCTTAAACTCCCTGCTCTAAACTGCTTTTTTTTTTAAACATCAGAATCTATAAGAACAGTCCTTCAGTTAGAATGTTGTATTGGATAGGCTGGAGTTGGAACAGTCAAAGACAACATGTTAAATATTCTTAGCCATTGTCTTTTGGGAGCCCTGGGGTTGGTTTCCCTAATGAAGGGCCTAAGTGGAAATCTGAAAGAGGAAGCTGCTAATGCTTGCATAGAACACTGCCCCTCATGAACTGGGAAAGGACCGCGGCAGCAGCACTCAGCGGCTGCTAGGACATGCCCACAGTGGGCCTCTAGTCATGACAAGAACAGAGGTGCCCTTTCCAGCTGTGACTATGTCCTGTCGACCTCATGTCAGACAGGCTGCACCAACTCTGAGCTTCTCTGCTCACCAAGCTGTTCCTCATGGGAGGTTTTCAGCATGTTGTCTACTTTCATCCTGCCTTCTGTTCGCTTCTTAGAAGTAGTTTTAACTGTGCCCAGACAAGCCAGGGCTTTGTCTAGACTTCTGACTCCTCTACTCTGTAGCTTGTCTTCTCTGCCTGCCTGGTCCTCTGCTCTCATACCTCATTGGAACCTATATTTTTCTGGTTATTTACCAGCCCTCTGCAGAGCTCCATCAGTACTCCTAGCTTTCTTTTGCTTTTCCTTTGAATCTATTTTGTTGCCATTCCTGCCCATCTGCCTAGTCACACATTTCTACTGATACAGTATCTTGTAGTGGCTATTCCTGGTTGTCAACTTGACTATATCTGAAATGAACTACGATCTAAAATTAGAAGGCTCACCTGTGGCCCTAATCTGGAGGCTGAGAGACACAAGTTTCCAACCTGAATCTTGGCATGGAGATCTTGAGGCATGGTGGCTGTGAATCCAAGAAGATTAAAATAGGAAGATCTATAAGTTCAAGCAAGGTCATCTGGGATTAAAGATGTGGTGGCACACACCTTTAATCTGGGCCACACAGTATTGCGTCTGACCAAGGAACTCACTTCACAGCCAGAGAAGTGCAACAGTGGACCCATGATTATGGAATCTACTGGTATTACCATGTTCTCCATCATCCTGAAGCTACTGGTCTAAAAGAAAGAGGGAATGGCCCTTTGAAGACACAGCTACAGCGCCATTTAGGTGGCAACAGCATGGAGGGCTGGGGCAGAGTTCTTCAGAAGGCAGTGTATGCTTTGAATCAGCGTCCAAAATATGGTACAGTTTCCTCCATAGCCAGGATCCATGGGTCCAGGAATCAAGGGGTGGAAAAGAGAATAGTTCCACTCACTATCACTCCTAGTGACCCTCTAGGAAAATTTTTGCTTCCCATCCCCCCAGCTCTAGGTTCTACTGGCCTAGAAGTTTTGGTTCCAGAGGCAGAATTCTCCTACCAGGAGCCACAACAAACATTCCATTGAACTGGAAGCTCAGACTTTCCCCTGGTCATTTTGGGCTTCTAATGCCCTTAAACCAAGCAGGACCACAGAGGGTGCAGTCCCATCAAGAATGAAGGTATGGGTCAATCCTCCAGGAAAAGAGCCAAGACCTGCTGAGGTGCTTGCTGAGGGGGAAGGAAATACAGAATGGGTAGTAGAGGAAGGTAGTTATAAATACCAGCTAAGGCCACGTAGTCAGTTGCAGAAACAAGGATTATAAAGTAATATGAATGCTTCTGTCTTACTTTTGTTAAGAATACTTTTTTCTTTCTTCCAATTTCTTTAACATCAATTGGTATTTAAGTTGAGACACTAAAAGAATGTTCCCAAGGGACATTGCCCCATTATAAATTTACAAATGCGTTTGCAATTGTACAAGGAATAGTTATATCATATTAGGCATATTCATGATTTTGTTATTGTTTCATGTGGACATGAGATATTTTTTGTGTCAAGTTGACAAGGGGTAGATTGTAGTGGCTATTCCTGGTTGTCAACTTGACTGTATCTGAAATGAACTACAATCCAGAATTAGAAGGCTCACCTGTGGCCCTAATCTGGAGGCTGAGAGATACAAGTTTCCAAGCTGAATCTTGGCATGGAGATCTTGAGGCATAGTGGCTATGAATCCCAGAAGATTAAGACAGGAAGATGTATGAGTTCAAGGTCATCTGGAATTAAAGGTGTGGTGGCATAGTGGCTATGAATCCCAGAAGATTAAGATTGGAAGATCTCTTCTTAGCTACGTGTCTCTACGCTCTCAAACCACCATCCCACAAACATGGATCAGGTAATGCAGTTTGTAGAGCCAAGTCGGCAGTTTGTGAAGGACTCAATTCGCCTGGTTAAAAGATGCACCAAACCCGACAGAAAAGAATTCCAGAAGATTGCCATGGCCACAGCTATAGGATTTGCTATCATGGGATTCATTGGCTTCTTCGTGAAACTGATCCATATCCCTATTAATAACATTATTGTGGGTGGCTGAGTCCTTTCTCTTGGGACAAGTGAACCAAGGAGGGGGTGACAAGCTCATGAAGTAAAACATTGCCTGGATGCTTGTGGTTTTTGTTTCTTTCTCCTTATGAGGTTTTCTATTTCTAAATTAAAATAATTTTAAAATAAACACTTTTTCCATTAAAAAAAAAAAAAAAAAGATTGGAAGATCTATGAGTTCAAGCAAGGTCATCTGGGATTAAAGGTGTGGTGGCACACACCTTTAATCTGAGCCACACCTTTTGCTGGAGACCTATATAAGGACTTTGGAAGAAGGAAGGCTCGAGTTGCTTGCCTTGTGGGACTGAGCAACTGCTAGATCCTTGGACTTCCATTCACAGCTGGTGCCAAGCATTGTTTGGAGTTGGACTACAGACTGTAAGTCATCAATAAATTCCTTTACTACATAGAGACTACCATAAGTTCTGTGACTTTAGAAAACCCTGACTAATACAGTATCCATGCCTCCCATCTGTGTTAACTGGATTGTTTCCTGGAGCCCTTTCCCCTTCCTGCCTTGCCACCACATTGCCCTGCCTCTGTGGACTTGGCTCAGCTGACCATGTACTTACAATGTAACAGAGAACCATCAAAAGTTCATATCCTTTTCCCCATCCTTACCTAAACTGAGACTTAAACTGTTTTCACTGCTCTACTTTAGAAACTTTCAACCCTACAGAAAAATTACAACAAAAGTCAAATGAGCCCTTCACCAGACTCACTTTTTACTTCTTGCAGTATTTGTTCAGTTTCACTCTTCACACATATATTTGTATCTATATATCTAATACATATTTATGTATATGGCTTTTGTTTATTTAACACACAAGAATTAACTAAGTAGAATTTTTGTCTTATTTGTTTTGGTTTTTCAAGACAGAATTTCTTTGTGTAGCCCTGGCTGTCCTGGAACAAGAGCTATAGACAGGCTTCCCTTGAACTCACAGAGATCCACCTGCCTCTGCCTCCCAGTGCCACCATGGCCCAGCTGACAAGTGAAATCTTTTTCTACATATCTCTTTTAAAGAGCATAGAACATAGGCATAGACCTGTGATCCCAGCCCTCAGGAATTTAAGGCAAGAGGTTCACAAGTTAAAGGTAGCCTGGGCTACATAGTGAAACCCTACCTCAGAAAGAGAGAAGAGGGAAGAGGGGAGAATGGAAGACAAGAAGGGTGGTAGAAGGGCAAAAGGAAGAACATTAATTTTTGTGTTCAAGAAATTTAATGTAGGGGCTGGAGAGATGGCTAAGAGGTTAAGAGCACTGGCTGCTCTTCCAGAGGACCTGAGTTCAATTCCCAGCAACCACATGGTGGCTCCCAACCATCTGTAATGGGATCTAATAACCTCTTCTGGTGTATCTGAAGATGTCTACAGTGCACTCACATAAATAAAATAAAGAAATAAATCTTTAAAAAGAAAATAAATTTAATGCAAATAAAATACTCCTGGCCTACTATACTATCTAGATCAGAATTTCCCCAGTTGTCTCAATGATGTCTTTTGACTGAGGCAGTGGTGGAACAGGCCTTTAATCCCAGCACTTGAGAGGCAGAGGCAGGAGGATTTCTGAGTTCAAGGCCAGCCTGGTCTACAGAGTGAGTTCCAGGACAGCCAGGGCTATACTCATTCAAAAAAACAAAACAAAACAAAAGATGTCTTCTGTAACTGTCTTTGTTTTGTTTTCTTTAATTTAGGACCCAATAAGAGATCACTTGGTGCCTTTACTGTCCTCTCTCCTAGCTTCCTTGATCTAGAGCTGTTCTCTACTTTTTGTCTTCTCTGACTGCATTGGCATTTTGAAGGACCCATCCAGGCATTTAGGTCATCAAACATTTACTAAATCCTCACTCTTTGCCAGATTCTATACTGGATTTTGGGAGACAGAGGTAAGACAGACTGAACCCCTGCACTCTGAAGCTAAGAGGGAAAAGGCATGTGGTTAAGAGCATGGATCAAAGATTCTCCAGCTCAGCCACTTATGATCAGCAAAGAGCATGAAAGACAGTGGAAGAGAGGACTCATGGGTGAGAGCAGACTACCAGTGGAACCCCATCTGTCTGCAGAGTCACATGTGTTCTGGGTCAAGTGCCAGGCATATGGAAGCCAAAAGAAGGTGCTCCTTTGGAGTCCCTAAAATAAGACAATATGAGATTTATTTTAATTCACTAGTTACTATGGATATTCACATTAGCTGTGATTGGAATCTGCCTCCACCTCTAGATCTGCTGTTTGAGATTTCTGGGCTGCTACTTGCTAGGGGAAGTAGTGCCTTTGTTCTAGGACTCAAGGAGTTGAGTTGTTTCTGGCATGATCATCCATTGGCACTGCCCTTTTTCAGGAGTCAGCTTGCTTATCTATTCAGACAGAGAAGATCTCTAACCATCCACTGTTAATGTAAATTAGCTTTTCTGCCATGCTGTTGGAGAAATGAGGGTGTGCCACTGCTCTGCTGGATGTCAGTGGGCAGAGATGAGGCCCTTGCTGTGTGTGCACACTGTCAGTAAAATGCAGCTCTTCTCCAGATCTTACTGCAAAAAGGTACCAAGCATTCCTAGTGGAAGGTAGCCAGCAAGGGATCGAAGAAAGGGGAAAGGGTGGAGGAGGAGTATGGAGAAAAGTCATAGGTAACAAATACTCCCAAGAGAGCCTGGGAAGGCAGGGAGGGCTCAGTGTACAGAGAGTAGAACAATGGGGACAATTTGTAAGGAAACAGATTTCAGGTTAAAAAAAAGAAGGCATTTAGCCATGTCTCAACAGTGACATGATTGCCAAAAATCCTCCAAGAGAACAGCTAGTCATGGGGGTCAGGGGAGTGGTCTTTATCAAGTAGAGGTCAGAGAACCACTGAATCTAGAGAACATTATATTCCGCATGGCTTATTCAGCCTGCTTTCTTATGGAACCCATGACCACCAGCCCAGGAATGGCACCACACACAATGGCCTGGGCCCCCCACCTCAAAATGAAATACCTTACAGCTGGATCTTATGGAGACATTTTCAACTGAAAGTCTCTCCTATCAGATAACTCTAGATTGTATCAAGTTGGCATAAGACTAGCCAGCACACCATGCTAAGCTTTAGGTTAGATCTCAGCTGTAGGTTCTAGGACCTGATGACTGGGTTCTACTATCTGATATTGGCCATAGAGGTGCATAATTGACATGAGATTCCCTTCCCAATGGCTTTCAGATGTTCACAAACCCCTTGGAAAGCTTCCTGTGTGTGGATAAACTTCCTCAGGGTTTCTCCACAGTGTACTGAGAAGCATTCTGCTATGTGTCAGAGTCAAGTTCTTACCCTGATCCACATCCCTGTGCCTGAGCTCCCCCAGCTTGGAATGTTTCTGTAGAACAAGGTCAGTACAGATAAATGACTAAGGGCATGGAAGGAACAGGTTAAGTTCTCTGCAGACAGGCCTTTAATCAGATATGGAATATTTCTGAGATCTGCTGTTCTGCATCTGCTTCTAAAGAGTCTTCCTGTGAGGATTTGCTAGCTCAGTAATTAAAAGCACTTGCTCTGAAATTGTAAGGATTTGAGTTTGAATCCCTGCTGCCCACATTAAAAAAGTGGTCATGGCTATATGTGCTTTGTAACTCCAACATTGGGGGTCAAGGACAGGCAGATCTTGAGATCTCACTAGCCAGGTAGTCTAGTCCAAAAAACAGTGAACTTCAGGCTCAGTGACAAATCCTGTCTCAAGAGTATCAAGCAGAAAATGATAGAGGAAAATACTCAGTATCATCTGGTCTCCACATGTGTGTACATGGGCACACACATACAGACCCCTCCTCTGAGC
>JADRCD010177105.1:0-31101 GCA_019843815.1 Montemys delectorum
ATGGGTTCTGACGTAGTGGCCGCAGGTAAAGGTGGGAGGGAGAATCCCAATGGATTCTGGGAATATGGTGACTGTTGCCCTGGCAACAGGTCTGAGACCTGCCCATGCATCGCCACAGGCTTTGGATGCCCTGATGCTAACAACCACTGTTTAGGGATAGCCATAGGGAAACACTGCTGCTGGCAGGTAGCCGGCTTTATCATGGAGTAAGGTTATTAAGATATATAAAAAATATATTTAATTGAATCTCCCAAATTACGCTATTTTGCATTTCCACCAGCAAAGAGTGTTAATTGGCCATCATTCTTACCAGCACTTGGTATTTTTGGTTAAAAAAAATTACCCCTACCAGTATATGTAGTGTTAATTCATTGTGACCTTAATGGTTCGCTAACGATTAAGCATTCTGATAATCTGTTCATGTGTTTATTTGCCAAACTTAAGTCCTGTAATTCTAGAGGCTGAGAAGCTCAGGCCCCTTCCATCCACAAGCTGGGAAATTAGAGAACTCAAACTCAGCCTAAGTCCAAAGGTCTGACCAAGGAGTCAATTGTATAAACCTGAGACCAAATTCCTGTTGGTACAGGGGGAACAGCATGCAGTAACTTCCCCTATGCATCCTCATGTCTGTGCTCTCGATAGCTATGCCTGCTACTGGAGTCACCTCTCAATCCCGACAAGCTGCTTCCAGGACTGTCGACAGCTTTACCTGGCTGTGAGAGAGTCCCGGACTAGGCAAACAACTGCGCCCCCAAGTAGACATATTTTTGACAGAGGAAAAATTTAATCACGTATTCTCTGTGGAAAACAGCTCTTTAAATCTAGAACAAGCTTAATCTTTTTTTTTTTTTTAAACTTGTTCTACTCTGGCATTCACTCCCACTCATTCTCCTGGCAAATCATTGCCTGGGCTTTAAAGCCTTTTCAGAGACTTGCTAGCTTGGCATTTGCTTTTTTTCTCAAAAATTTTCCTTGGAAACTCAGAACACAATACAAATCTTGCCCCATTCGCTTTTAAAACCTATGCAGGCTCCATCATCTGGCTTTCCCACCCCCATTTCATCTTGAGTTCTTTAGCACCTAAAACTCAATTTATGTGCCAGTCCCAATCAGTCAAATGTTCTACCGCATGTCATGTCTCATGACAGTCATATCCCACCATGGGCCTTTGCAAAGTAACCAGAGTCCTGCACCACTCCCAAAGCCCCTATGTGTTCCCTTGTGCTTCATTGTCTGCCAGGCCAAGTAACCCTGGAAATCACATGCTGCCCCTCCCATGTCCAGCTCTTTCAGCAGTGTCCATTTGTCCTGACCACAGCCAGACACTAACCAAGTGTTCTGAATGGCTAATATGAGACACTCTTTCACACCAGTTCACACTCCTCAGCTTTTGTCTCAAGGAAGGGAAAGTAGCGATATTACTCCACTTCTATGTTTCTGCAGTCCTCAGACTGATAACACCTGTCACCATGCCCTGTGATCTCATGGACCAGGCTGTGAGGGGAATCTCTCACTTCTGTTTAAACACCTTCTTCCATTCAAGTAGCTCAGACGCAGACTATTTCCCAATTACTATGGTTTCCCATCTCGGGCCCCTGTGTACTACTTATTGACCCATAGATTTCACATCTACATATCTGTGTGGCAGATAGAGAGCGTCCTCAGTTCTGCCGAGCATCCCAATAAAGGAAAAGGTTGAACAGGGAGAAAGTCAGACTTCCCTTTCTCTGCACCACAACATGTTCTGCATCTTTATGGCACCCTGAGATGCTTCATGTACAGACAACTTGACGCATGTCTCATTACAGAGATCATGCAATTGCCGCATCAGCAACAAGTCATAGCGTTCAGTATGGCAGCCACATTGGGCGTGCCCTCATGATTGCTTCACCCCCAAACAGATCAGCCTGAGAGATACAGCCTTATCACCCATGGCAGGAACCATGCAGGTGCCCCTCCTTACTCCATCTTTGGTTTTGTCTGTCCGTGTTCAGGCTCTAACTGAGCTGTGAGACATTCTCTGGAGATATGAGAGTAGATGTCTATTTGCCCCAGACAGATCACCAATGATATAACCAAGATTGATGAGCCAGTGAGTTTACTGGAGTATCTTACAGTCTTAGGGGCAGACCCTCAGTCAGGTGCACTGCCAAGAAGCCCATTCCAATATGGGTGATGACTCAAGAAAGCTGCATCCCTGTGGCTTCCTGAGGACCCATAGGGAGGGCCACTGAAGCATCTCCTGGAATCTTTACGGCATATGTAACCTTGGAGGTGGGCTTTGTGATGGATTTGTCAGTCCTATAATTTTCTAAGCTTGTAAGTCTTACGATCTATGTTGAAATAGCTAGTGTTACTATTAATGGATGTTTTCTAGAAATACAGTTGGTTTTTCAACACAGGTTTTCTCTATGTAGCCCTGGCAGTCCTGGAACTAGCTCTGTACACCAGGCTGGCCTCAAACTGCCTCTGCCTCTCTACCTCCCAAGTGATGGGAATAAAGGCGTGTGCCACTGCTGCCAGACATGAACTCACTTCTTAGTTGTTTTTAGTAGATGCCTTGGGATTGTCTATGTAGCTAATCACACTCTTAGACAATAGATATTTCTTTGAATTTAATTTGTAGAATTTTGTTGTAGATTTGCTCTAATACTACTTACAATGTTACTTTGGTCCCCCAAATTACAAGAAAATCCACATGTCTACACATAAGACACTGAAGGACCCTGCTCCTAGCTGATTTTGATTGGTTGCCAGCAGCCAATGGCTGAGCAGTGAGACAGAGGCAGGACTTTAGGATTCCTGGACAAGGGACTGAAGGAGCAGGAGGGGAGAGATCCACCATGCCAGAAAGGAAATAGAGAACCAGGCCTGAGAGGTACAGAAGAGAGAACATAGTAATCATGTAAGAGTTGGGGATCGTGGCCCAGGAGGGCTACAGGTCTGGATCTGGGGCAGTAAAGACAGACTATAGGTTTTATTAAGTGATAAATTGGGATTATTGGAAAGTATATCAACCATGTAGAGATTTGGAAGTAGCCCAGTCTTTGAGCTGTTAAATCGTATTAAAATAAAAGGGTGTGTGTGTGTGTGTGTGTGTGTGTGTGTGTGTCTTTCATTTGGAACCACAGAATATTGGGGCCGGTAACTAGGAACATGCTGCTACCACTGGAACAATTTAAGTAGAGATTAATTGATAACTACAACAGGATTTGACTTTCCTTCTCTCCACACTGACTAGTAATCCTTCCTTTCTGGCAGGACACTGAGTAAGAGTTTTCAGAACAGATATTTTTTTCTTGCTTTGAATTTTTTTCTTTTTTATTATCTGTATGCGTACGAGTTTATTTTGTTTACATGTTTGTCTGTGGTGCTAGAAGAGTCCATGAGATCCCCTGGGACTCATCACAGATAGTTGTGAGTCAGCATGTGGGTTCTAGGCTCTGGAAAAGCAGTTAGCAAACTCTGAACCTCTGAGCCATCTATGGAGAGACCCCTTGCCTCTGTTTGATTCTATGGCAATATAGCCAGTGTTTCATTATGAAGAATAATGTTAGCTGTCAGTGTTTTGTTTTGTTTTGTTTTTATCAGTTTTCCGAGACAGGGTTTTTCCATATGGCCCTGGCTGTCCTGGAACTCACTCTGTAGACCAGGCTGGCCTCGAACTCAGAAATCCGCCTGCCTCTGCCTCCCAAGTGCTGGGATTAAAGGCATGTGCCACCACTGCCCAGTCCTCACCTAGTTTCTAAGATTTCTGAGTCATTTATATCCTTTTTTCTGTTAAACAAAGTTTGTATGTCACTTATAAGTGGCACATGCACTATTATACACTGACCAGTGTGGAGCTTCACCCACACATCATATATCACATACCCATCTGTAATTTATATTGAAAAGAACCAGGAAGGATAGATATCAGAGTAAACTTGGGAGATGACATCTGATGTTTAGTTCCTTGAGATGTAAATTATTTGCTGATAAACACAGTATTTCTACAAAGAATTGGACATTAGGAAAGATATTTCCTCATATCTATCACTTACATTACTTTCAAATTTTTATTACTTTTTAACTTTATGTGTATAAAATGAAATCTACACAGAGAAGCCCTGTCTTGAAAAACTGAATAAAAATGAGTGAGCTCAACAAGATTACCAAATAATAAGTCAACATGCAAAACCCAACAGTATTTATTACTTTTTATTTTATTACATTTATATTACTCTCATATGAGTGCACATTTGCATTGTTGTACACATGTGGAGGTCAGAGGACAACTTGTGCGAGTTGTCTCTCTCTTTTCTTTTTTTTTAAAAAGGATTTATTTTATTTTTCATTTGTGTGTGTACATGTGTGTTTATGTATGTGTATGTATATATGTGTGTATGTGCATGTGTGCACGCATGCGTGTGCGCGTGTACACACAGGGCCGCACAGGATCTCCAGAGCTGCAGTCCCAGGCAGTTGTAAACCATCCAGTGTGGGTGCTGGGAATTGAGCTCAGGTCCTTTCTGCAAAGGGAGCTGCCTCCCCAACCCGTGGTTCTCTCCGTTCACCATGTGAAGAAACAGAAGTGATGCTGTCATGTTTGGCACAAGCTCTTTGTCCACTGAGCCATCTTCCTGGCTCTGTTGATGCCACTCACACCTTTCATAATGTGTAGTGATAGTTACAAATGTTTAATTGTTGCCTCTGTGGTTTCTTTGCCCTTGGAAATCATGTTCCCACGGGCTCTTTTTGCTTTTGCTTTTTTGTTTTGTGTTTTATGGTGCTTTTGCAGGGAGGGGGCGGGGCTCAAATCTGAAATGTTCTCCAAAAGGCTCATCTATTGCGAGCTTGGTCTTCAACACAGCAGTTTTAGAGGAGTGATTAAATGGTGGGGACTTTAACTTCGTCAGCGGGTCAATCCATCACATGCTCCTGAGTTGATAAGCTTTGGGCAAGTGACTGAAACTTTGGAGCTGGGCCCCAGTTGAAGGGAGCTCATTCTGGCTGAACATTTGCCAAGGACTTCATGCTGCCCCAAACTTCCTCCTTGAAAACATCTCCTTACTCCAAGATGGGCAGATTTGCTGTCACATGCTCCCTGCCCTGGTATTCTGCCTGGTCATGCTCTAGGAGCAAGGATCTACATGACTGAGGACTGAACACTCTTAAGTATAAGCCAAGACAAAAGACAAACCTTTCCTCCTCTAAGGGGTGTCCTCAGGGATGTTGCCACAACAATGAAAACTAATAAGTTAATATGAGTATCTTCTATGTTTAACTATGGCTGAGACCCAATTTCTAAAAGTAGACTAGAAAGACATTTAAAGCTGGAAAGGAAAAAAATACCCATGAGTTTACATCAGATCTTTCCTTGCGAGAACTCTAAATGAGGATTTAGGATTACAAATGAAGGTGTATTAAGTAATGGTTTACTAGTTTTAGAGCCAGAAAGTAGAGCTGTTAAGCTTCCATGAAAGACCAATAGCCCGACACAAAATCAGGCCATTAATGTGGCTCAAGCGATTTCCAGCCCAATTACTTTTAAATACTAATGCTTATTTGGAAGCTTAGGGGTAAAATGGCCAAAAGTTACTGTCTTGGTTAAACAATAAGAAAGTTGGACAACAGTAACTGAAAGAGCATCCTTAGGAACACACCACACCCATGTCCACCCACCAGAGTCTGCCTAGCAGTTAGTATAGACGTTAAATGGTTTTCTATAAAATGTCTAGAAATATCTGCCCTTGGGTTACAAACTTTACAAGGTGCAATTTGGAAAAGCTGAGGGAGTGAGAGGCATTTGTGAACACTAGGCAAAGGAAACTGCTAAAGGTCAGATGGAAATCTTCTCCAATGGAGGAGTGGAATTGTCCAAGGATGTTAAACAATGTCAACACTATGCTATTGCAAAAATTAAGCTCCCGTACTCTAAAAGGAACCATTTATATATGGGTAAATGAGTTACTCTGTCATCAAAAAGATATCTAAATGACCAATACAATTCTGAAAAAGTGTTCAGTCTTTAGAGGGAAGAGCTGCCATGGTAATGGCTCTCAGATGTTCATTTTAAATAAAAAGCTAGTGCAATTCTTTGGGGCTACTATGCAGCATTTTACTCTTCATGCCGACAAAGACGTCAAAAACGTTTAAGAAAAATTTCCACCTTTGAGATGATTATTATTTAGTTTGTGACTGCTTAATTCAACACTTAAAAGTTTTATCTTCTGTACTTTAGTATTTTGCAATTTCTTTTTCAAATGATCTTCCAACCCAGAGCACAGACACCAAAGCAGTATACTCACAAGTCACATTGCTTATTATAATGAAGCAAGGAAACAGCCAGAGATCTGATGTTAGACGTTCTGAGCAAGCTTTTAACTAACGTGTGAGTACGGAATTCCACTCCGCCGCTCTATTCCACAAAATGAGAATAATTGCATTTAGTAAGTCAATATGTAGGATAACAACTTTGCATAGATAAGATGAAGCAGGGTGCTGTGCCACCCGAATCTGTGAAAATAACTTAACTCGATCATTTATGTCCTATGCCTTATGATCATTATTGTGTCATAGAGAACAGTGCTGAGTTCTTAATGTTTTTTCCACACAGCTCATGTCTAGATGCAAACCATTCTTTGTATTCAATGGTCAGTTTTCAGAAGCTCTTACCAGCAAGAGTCATGCACATTTAGTTTGGGGCCCCAGAAACCTGAAGAGCAGCAAAGAAGATAGGGTTTGAAGAGTACAGTCTAGAATGGCTTGTCAGACTATGAGGAGAAGATTATGTGTTTTGGCTTGGGATTACAAACCCCATTTATGATTTAAAAATATACTTACAATAAAAATTATTAAAATGAATTTTGGTCTAGTGATACTACTTTGCATGTAAGGGTCTGTTTTTTTTTATACAAATTATTTTTTAAAAGTCTTAATTATTGCCAGGCAGTGGTGGCGCACGCCTTTAATCTCAGCACTTGGGAGGCAGAGGCAGGTGGATTTCTGAGTTCAAGGTCAGCCTGGTCTAAGAGTGAGTTCCAGGACAGCCAGGGCTACACAGAGAAACCTTGTCTCGAAATACCAAAAAAAAAAAAAAAAAAAAAAAACCTTAATTATTGCTACAATTTTGTGTGAAGCTACAGCATATGTAAACATCTTTGGAGAGTCCTCCTCCTCCTCTTAATAACTCACTGATTTGATTTAGCATAGCTAAGGCCAATCTTGCATATATGGAGTGTATAGTTGAAACCACAATCTGCTGAAAGTTATACACATGAAAATAGACTCATGGCATGATAAGACGTGTATTTATGTGCATGTGGCCATCTAAGCATGAAATTCTCATGAAATCCCTTTTACTCATCATACCATTTATTCGTAGGTAGACAAGGAACTTGTATCTACTTTCGGTGCCTTTCCCTGGAATCTAAGAAGAGGGAGATCAATGCGTCACCACATCTTCTTCTTCTTGGCTTCCCTCTTCTTCGCCTGACAGCAGATGCTCCAGTCCTCACAGTATCTGATGGCATATTCACTAGCTTTGCATTTCATCCTGCAGTGGCGGTACTTTGAAGAACACTCCTGATTCTCAAGGAAGCTCCTGGCTTTGAAAAGAGAATTGTATTGCTTATACTGTATTGCTTATTTGCTATTATTTCTTGTGTGTTTGTTGGCAGGGGGTTGGTTGTTATTTTTTAAAGGATTTGTTTTTACTATTTCAAATATTTGTGTTTGGCAGCTTGGTCTTCATGTGGGTCCCTTAACCAGAGCAGAGGCCGTCGTCTCTGACTCTGTGGCCTGCCTTTGGAGCCCCTTCCCCTAGCTGGGCTGCCTTGTCTGGCTTCAATGGGAGAGGATGCACCTAGCCCTGCAGTGGCTTGGTGTCTTCGGGCAGGTTGGTACCTATGGGAGGCCTCCATTTCTCTGAGGAGAAGGGGAGGAGGTAATGGGGAGAAGGGCTTGTGAAGATGGGACTAGGTGAAGAGGAGGGAGGGGGCTGTAGGCAGGATATAAAGTGAATAAATAATTAATGAAAAAATTGTGTGTGTATATGTGTGTCTGTCTGTCACATTCATGTGGCTGCCCATGAAGTCCAGAAGAGGATGTTGGATCCCCTGGAGCTGGAGTTACAGGTGGTTGTGAGCCACCTGACATGGGTGTTGTGACTCAAACTCAGAACCTTTGCAAAAACAGTGTCTTAAGTGCTAAGCCACCTCTCCATCCCCTTTGTTGTTTATTTTTATTTTTAATGTTAATTTAATTTGAAAAGATTTACTAGAGGTGTATGAATGTTTTCCCTGCACGCATGTTTGTTCACTGTGTGCATGCCTGGTGCCCACAGAGGCCAGAAGAAGGTGTCAGTTCCCCTGGATCTGCAGTTACAGATGATTGTGGGCTCTAAGAATTGAAGTCAGATTCCATGCAAGAGCAGCTAGGACACCCAACCATCAAGCTATCTTTCTAGACCCCTTTACTTATTATATTTGTTGTTTAAAATAGCTCATGATTTAAGAAAAGGATAGCAAACACTCCCAGAACAAAAGAAAAACAACATTAAACATGAATGTGAGAGAAACCACAAAGAAGATGAACACAGACAAACGACAATTTCCTCTGGAAAGGGTAGGTTAATGGGGCCGCCACTGAGAAGGGACAGAATTATTTATTATACATTTCTACCTGTGGTGGAAGAAAAAGTAGGTTAATTCCTGAAGCAAAATGATTTCAAGTGTATTCATAGCAGCTATGTTGTGGGATCAGTCTATGGGCTTGTCCACAGATGAGCAGTTAAAGAAATAGATCAGGGTATGAAGAAGGACATGTCATTTGCAGGAAAGTAATGAAAAGACCATCATGTTAAGCAAAACCTCCGGACCAGAAAGAAAGCATTGAATGCCTCCCCTTTGTTCCTTCTTTGGAGTTTGAAAAAGAATCTCACTATGTAGGCTTGAATGGCTAGGTACTTATCATGTAGCCCAGGTTATCTCTGAACTCATGCCAATTGTCCTGGCTCAGCCTCCGAAGTGCTGAGATGAAAGGCATGTTACCATGCCTAGCCTTGCATGTTCTCTGTCATATGCGGAATCTAGAATAAATGAAAACATCTAAGCAGGGTGGAGACTATCAAAGAAGTGAAGCAGGAGAAAGAGCTGGGGAGGGAGGTTCAGGAAGGGGAGGATGCGATGCTTGGATGGGACCCTGGGGTGCACTATAAGAGGTTGCTGGACCTCTTTTTAGTTTAAATGGCTGTTACTCCCTTTGCTTTCCTACTTGCCCTGGTTAGGATTTTTAGTCCCAGGTTAATACAAAACTGTGAGTAGGCATCTCTGTCTCTGATCTTAGAAGTCTTCAAGTTTTCATGTTGAATATTATAGGCTTGCCATATGCGGCTTTCCTGTGTTACAGTGTATTTACACATCTCTTTACACATAATTGGTCGAGAGATTTTACCGTAAAAGGACACTGAATTTTGTCAAATGCCTTTTCTCCATCTACCAATAAGAGTCTTGTCCTTCATTCTGTTAATGTGGCTTATCACACTTATTCATTTGTTCCTGTTGAATTCCAAGAATACTGGGATATTAATAGACTCCTATATAGTATTACAACCAAATGAAGCATAGGTGTGCCCAGCTTCATAGAGACCACACAGAGGCGTTTCATGAATGTAATGTGAGGTAAAACTTTGCAAACACAAAAAACACATAAACACAGTTCCGTTTACATGAAGTCTGGAACAGAATGACCAAAGTAGATGACAGCTTACAGGCACACCTGCTCAGGGGCGTGCGCTCATCTATCCCTGCTGCTACAGTCCTGTTTTGTCTGGCTGTCCATCTTCAAGATGCCCTACGCATAAATATGACCAGGCTAAGGCAGAAGCACTGTCTCCAACTCCCCACCATGGATTAGTTTGGGGACCTTCCTTGCTGACACAGAGAAGAATGCCTTTCTCTCCATCTGTTATCACTTAGGATGTGCTACATATTATATACAGAAGCGACAGAGGGTTGTGAGTCACCATGTAGATGCTGGGGGTCAAACCAGTGCTCTTAACCACTGAGCCATCTCTTCAGTCCAGTGCAACAGTTTTCAGTAACAGAATGAAGGATGAACTGAGCCAGAGACAAACTTGGAAACATTGTTCCAAGTGGAAGAAGCCAGACCAGAGGGCCATAGATTGTATCACTGTGTCTATATTCAAGGCCCAGAGTGGGAGAGACTTTCAGGGCATCAGGAGAGGGAGAAGGAAGACTGTCTGGAATGTAGAGAGGCAAAGACGGAAACTAGTTAAGGGCAAACTTGAAGAGAGTAAATTATCTCCCAGTAAAAATATAAAGCAACACCAATGGTCAGGGAAATCTTTAATTGTAGCTAGTGTGCATTCAAAAAAACAAATTGACAGACCAAAATGAAAATCCAGTATTTGTTATATAATACTGGTAGATTTTTAAACTTACATTTGGAAGATTAAATTGATGATTTAGCACTTGGCTAATAATTAAGGTGAAACTGTTGTTGATTGCCCACCAGAACTCGATGGTAAGACCCTGACAACGCCATGTGCCTCTATCACAGGACGTAGAACACATCAGGCTGGAGCGTCGATGAAGCTTCTTCCCGCTGGCTCGCCCTCACAGTGCAGAACGCTATGCAGGAGTCCAGGGAGGGTTGTTGCCAATAGTCTTACTCAGCCACAAGCTCCGTGTACAACCATACAGACTGAGCCTCCTGGTGCACTAGCAGCAAGTCTGCCACACAGACAACCACTTTCAAATGAGATTTGATCCTGATTCACAGCAAGGTTTGTCCTGTGCTGCAAACCTGGTCAAAAGCCAGTGGCTGGGGAGGTGGTCAGCCCTAGTGGAAGGCTGCTGCTGTTTTGCTAATGGACAGGACGGACTCATTAATACCCTCTAAGTAGCTGCTTAGTCCCATAGACCAGTGCTGCTGTCAGAGCCTGGCAGAGAAGCTTCTCTCTGCACTGAGCTGATATCAGTGACCACAAAGATGGTCATAGTACAGAGAGTAAGTGACAGTGGAATACCCATCTGTAAAAGTGACATCTGTCATCTGTATCAATAGTGCCCCTGCCCCTGCCCAGGCCTCACAGATCATTGTGGAAGGGGGTAAGGACTGTGCGTGCGTGAGAGAGAAAGAGAGAGAGAGAGAGAGAGAGAGAGTGAATTCTGGGTCTGACATGATGACCTCCCAGCCCTATGATGACCTGCACAAGATTCCTATGGGGCCCATCAATATCCTGTCATGGGAGGGGGGGGCTACTGGGTCACACCCCTTCCTGAGTAGTTATACTCAGCTAATAGCTGATGAGGGAGGGAGAAACATTTTCTTCAGTGGTATAACCACTGGTAATTTCCCTTGACACATTTGCAGGTAATTTCCTGCAAACAAACTCTGACACACGGGTCTATAAACAGCTCTAATGGGACTCACTGGAACACACACACACACATGCATGCACGCATGCACATGCACGTGCACATGCACACGAAAGGAAGAAAGAGAGAAAGGCCAAAACAAACAAACAAACAAACAAACAGAGACTACTATAGAAAACCCCACCAATCAGAATGCAGAGTTGTGAAGCCTAGTTCCAAGGGTTAAATCTACAAAACACTCCTGCACTGAAGGCTCAGGAAACATGGAAGACGGGATGGGAAGATTCTAAGAGTCAGAGGAGCAGAAAGTTTGCTATGAAATTGTGTCTCCTAGTAATGTCAGAAGCTACACCCACAAAGTCTCACTCACACAACTGACTAAAGATGAGCTGAGCAAGGACAACAATAATAGACAAACTATTGTGTAGGGGAGAAAGCCCATGAGAGACCTCCATACAAGGAACTATAGCAGCCAAGGAGTGCTGGGAGTGGGAGAAGCAGACTTCCCTAGGAGGAGCCACGGCTGGCTACCCAATACCAAACCATCAGCCTTGAAAGCATGCATACAAGTCACAGTACACAGACTGCAGAACAGCTTATATTTACCAATATATATGTATATATATATTTACACATTCCTAATACGCATACAACAACAATTAAATTTAAAAAAAGAAGCTACAAATTTGAAAGAGAGCAAGGAGGGGTATATGGGAGGGTTTGAGAGAGAAAAGGGAAGGGGGAAATGATGTAATTATATGATTATCTAAAACAAAACAAAAACTCCAAACCCAAGGGAATCCACCATTTTAAATAAACTAACAATCCAAAACCAAAACACCCCCACCTGCCAAACAAAACACAACAACCCATGTAGGCAGAGGCAGGAGGCTGGCTGGTAAGAGGAGAGGGGCTTTGAGATGGAGACAAGATGAGGGATTGAATATAACCAAAATATGTCATGTACATGTATGAAAGTGTCACAATGAAACCCATTATTATGTATAGTTAATAAGTGCTAATTAAAAATGAACTCAAGAGGAACCTTCATTCCCACGCTTATATAATTCCCACACAGATTAAGCAAAACCATATGAGTTCCAGCTGACTTTAAAGCAACACGTAACACAAGCTTCTGCCTCTGGCTAGCAGCATCCTGTGACCCCAGGACAATGGCAGAGGATGTGCCTCCTCGCATCTCTCCACCTTTTTCTAATTGCCCAGCTTCCTTTGCTCCACGCCTCAAATTTCTTACATACATACCTTGCATCTCCTCCACCTCTGTTTTCATGCCCCTGGAATGAAAAGCATTTGTCTTACCCAGAGGAACTATGGATAACAAGGTGAGGACCCCCAGGATTGAGAGCAGGACCCTCATAGCAGAGGAGGGAGGCTAACGAGGACCAGAGGCTGGAATGAGGAGAGTCTCCCTGTGGTCTTGGCCCAGGAGTTGTAAGTTGCATGGTTATTGAACCTTTCAATAGCAAGAACATTTCTGTGTTCCAATGAGGCTTTGTACCGGGAGGCAGCAATGCAAAGGACATGACCATCATTCGCTTTAAACACACTTAGGAAACGCTGGCTGGGGTGAGCTCAGATGGTAAACACAGAGCGAGGAGGGAAACAACAGTCCTAAGAAGGTGAGAAGACACACAGCTAACAAGCTGTGTCTTTGCCTGGTTTCTGGAGCTATGCCAGTTAAGGCCCCACCCACAGAGGGAAGGCATTCCCCTCATTCTCAGGTAATGTGAAGGGAAACTCTTGATGTGACATCATGCTGATCTGTCAGTGTTTTGGGGAATAGACATTCAGATTCAAAACTATATATAGTCTAGTGAGGTGTGTGTGTGTGTGTGTGTGTGTGAGCTTCAACTATCATTTGAATAACAGAATGAGGTCAACTAACTTCTTCTTCTTCTTCTTCTTCTTCTTCTTCTTCTTCTTCTTCTTCTTCTTCTTCTTCTTCTTCTTCTTCTTTGATTTTTTTGAGACAGGGTTTCTCTGTGTAGCCCTGGCTGTCCTGGAACTCACCCTGTAGACCAGGCTGGCCTCGAACTTCTCAGAAATCTGCCTGTCTCTGCCTCCCAAGTGCTGGGATTAAAGGCATGCGCCACCAACCACCCAGCAACTAACTTCTATACTAAAAATCTTAGTGAATGCAAATTGTTCACACTTCCCAGCTGTAAAATTACACAGGAAGAGTTAAGATGTTTTAAAGCAGCCGGGCGGTGGTGATGCACGCCTTTAATCCCAGCATTTGGGAGGCAGAGGCCAGCCTGGTCTACAGAGTGAGTTTCAGGACAGGCAGGGCTATACAGAGAAACCCTGTCTCGAAAAACAAACAAAAAAGTGTTTTAAAGCACACAGAGGCACACAACACAGAAGTCAACCAAAGGGCAACAGGAGCGTATTTCTGACTGAGTAAATGACTTATTTACTGGGTTCTGATGAGATATAATAGATACCAGAGTAGTCTGGAGGGGTCCAGGGAAGGTTTACAGAAGGCAGAGGCACCCTAACTTGAGAAACTATGAACTATGTCTGTATCTTTGATAGTGATCTTTATAACTTTAAATTAAAAAAAAAAAGTGTATGTGCCTTTGAACGGGAATGTACACATGAGTGTAGGTGCCTGAAGAGGCCTGAAGAGGGCGACAGTTCCCCTGGAATTGGAGTTATAGGCGGTTGTGAACAATCTGAGGTGGATGCTGGGAACTGAACTCAAATTCTCAACCATTAATGCTGTCTCTTCAGTCTCATGAGTTCCATAGCTTTCCAGATGGGCTCATTACAAGTTGGGAACTTTCCATCACTAAAATGGGAGTTCTTTTTCTGCCAGTGCTTGCTAGGGGGTTTCAGTGGATGGAACACGTAGTTATGCTATCTCTGCAGGTTCATCCTGAATGTTGAGACTTTGAAGATGCCATCGTCAGGATGGTGGATGAACAGAGACCTGGGAAATGAGTAGAGGTCCTGAGAGAGGATGCACATAATCTAGACTAAGAGGACAAGTGAGGGGAAGGAGTGCTCTAGAGGTATGATGTGTCTGTCTCTAAGTCCAGGTTCAGATTCTCCCTCCTCTAAGTTACTGAAACAGAGGCACCTGGGCCCCTACTTTTCCAGCATTCTAGAAGCTCAAAGGATAACCTATATGATGATCCTTGGGGGTATGTGCTACTTGTTGATAACTCTTGCATCCACTCAGGGAAGCCTGACTTGGGTTTTTACCATCTTTGATCAGGAGTCCAGAATTTACTAATTGTTGTCTCCTTTCTGCAAACCCTTGGCTTTTTTGAAGCATGGGTTATGAAGCAAAGTGATACAATTTATGAGGAGAAATAGAGGTCCTGTATGGAATACTAAAAGCACGGACTTTAGTGACTTCAAGACATTTTCGATTGATATGTGTTTCCCTGAGTGGTAGATTTGGAACGAGGTGGTGCTGCCTGAGCGCTCAGGAACAGGATGTGATACCCAGCTGCCCACTGCTACCACAGACATCAAAGGACTAGCTAGCTCTGCTCTACTCAGGCTATAGGCTGGTGAACACCTGCGTATTGCCAGACCATCCAGGGCCTCTGTGAGGGCAGATAGAATTGCCAGTGCCTTTCCTCAAAGATCAAAGAGACATCAGCCACGAGGCACATGTTGTTATAGCAGAAGGGGAAAGAAGATAATGTACTATCAGATAGTAAATTTGGCCCGGGAATCATGAGTTTTATGGAGTGTAGCTTGCCAGAAAGGCACTAGTTAGGCAACACATAAGTAACAACCCCATTCTACTGGAAAGGATGGAAAATTCATCAGTTTCTTTTAGTTGTGATACCCTCAAAACCTCATACTTAAAAAGAAAACATAAAATTATTTATTCCTACTCATTCCCTGACCCCAAGTCCCCCTGTTCCCACTTTGCTTTGGGAAAATAAATGTCTATGTGGTCCGGGTTAATGTTTTCACTTCTTACCGCATAGGTTTCCATAGCTTTCCTTGCCTTCACATTGAGTACTTTGTTAAATTTCTTAGTAACTAAAAAAACAAAAACAAAAACCAAAAAACAAAAAAACCACTAGTAATTCTTACATGTATAAACAGACATACATGTGTGAACTTGTGCCTCTACACTGTTTATTTAATTTATTTTTGAGACACTGTCTCACTATGTAGTCCTGATTGGCTCGGAACTCACAGGGATTCACCTGCTTCTACCTCCTCAGAGCTGGGATTAAAGGCGTATACCAGCAAACCCACCCTACTCCATATTTTCTTTCTCATTCTATTTTTCCCATTAATTAATTTATTTATTCACTTTACATCTGGGCTGTAGCCCTCCCTCCTCTACTTCCAGTCCCACACTCACAAATCCCTCTCCCACCAACCCACCCTAGGACATCAAGGAACAACAGGTCTAAGCGTATCTTCTCCCACTGAGGTCCAACAAGGCAGACCAGCTAGGGGAAAGGGATCCAATGACAGTCAGCAGTGTCCCTGCTCCAATTGTTAGGAGGACTCACATGAAGACCAAGCTGCACATCTGCTACTAATGTGTGGAGAGGAAGGAGCTAGATCCAGCTCCCAGCTTTGGTTGTCGGTTCAGTCTCTGTGAGCTCCCATGGGCCTAGGGTAGTTGACTCTGTAGGTCTTCTTGTGGCGTTCTTCACCCCTCCAGCTTCCTCAGTCCTTCCCCAAGTCCTCCACAAGATTCCTTGGAGCTCCATTTAAAGTTTGGCTGTGGGTCTCTGTATCTGCTTTTATCTGTTGCTGGATGAAGCCTCTTGGGAGTCAGTTATGGTAGGTTTCTGTCTGTAAGCATAGCAGAGTATCATTAATAGTGTCAGGGGTTGGTTCTCTCCCATGGGATGGGTCTCAAGTTGAACCAGTCTTTGGTTGGCCATTCCCTCAGTCTTTATCCCTGTGCATCTTGTAGATAGAACTAATTTTGGGTGGAAGGTTTTGTGGGTGGGTTGATGTTCCCCTCCCTTCATTGGAAGTCCTGCTTGGCTACAGGAAGTGGCCACTTCAGTCTCCATATCTCCCACTGCTAGGAGTCTCAACTAGGGTCACCCCTATAGACTCCAGGGAGCCTCCCCCAATCCAGGTCTCTGGCTAGTCCCAGAGATGTCCCTGACCAATTCTGCTCTCTCTCTCCCAGCCCTCTCCCAAACCCCTCTGCTGCACCCAATCCCCATCCCTGTTCCCCCTCCTCACCTCCTTTAAATAGTATGTTTTTATTTGAAATCCAGGAAACCAATAGGATTCTTAACAAAATAATACATATACTATGCCACTCTAAAATTTAAAAATCCTTACTATTTTGGATTGTTTATTTTTTGGTCACATTTTTCCCTCTCAGGTTCTTGTAATAATTTGAATGAGAATGGCTTCCATAGGTCCATATGTTTAAATTCCTGGTTCCAGTAGTGAAACTGTTTAGATAGGATTAGGATTAGGAGGTGTGGTCTTGCTGGAGGAGATATGTCACTGGGGGTGGGGGGTGACACACATGAAGCTGGCCCACTGGCTCAGTCCCTCTCTCTCTCTCTCTCTCTCTCTCTCTCTCTCTCTCTCTCTCTCTCTCTCTCTCTCTCTCTCTGCCTCTTGTGGATCAGAAGTGAACTCTCAGCTACTGTTCCAGCACCATGCCTGTCTCCCTGTCCCTATGCTCCCTGCTATGATGGCCATGAACACTCTCAAACCATATGCAAGCCTCTAATTGAATGCTTCCTTTTACAAGTTGCCTTGGCCATGATGTTTGACCACAGTGATAGAATGGCAACTAAGACAGATCTATTTCTAGTTTTGAATTGATACTAATCTCTGCACAAGTCCAATTTTAGTATATATGTTGCAAAAGCAAACAATGCATACCAATTGTACAAATTACGTTCCAATGTAACCTTTCCAATGTGCATATATCATACTTGGGTCATGCCCAGCCTCCTTTCAGAATAGTGTAAACATACAGAATGGGCTTCATGGATATTCCACAATATCTTTATTTGTTCTTATTTTGTTTTTATACTTTCACTATTTAAATGTTATAAAGTTACTCAAGGGGTGAGTATATATATGTGTATATATATATACACATATATATATATGTTGAGGATTTGTCTTTTACTGTCTATTGTTATGCTAAGTGCTGGCCTCCAAGACCTGGAGTCTGCACTTAGCCCCTGGGACCCAAATTAATTCTGATTGGTGAATAAAGATGCTGACAGCCAATAACTGGGCAGAAGAGACATAGGTGAGGTTGAGGTTTCTAGGACTTGGAGGGAGAAGGAAAAAGGAGAGAGAAGCCATCATGGAATAGAAAAAGAATATACAGGAGAGGAGAAAGGAGAGCAGCCATGGGCTAAGGGCCAAGAGAATGGCCCAGAGGGCTACCTGATGGGAGCTAAGAGCAACCTAAATGAAACATAGTAAGTAATAATCGGGTCATTGGTAGGAAGATGGATTCTAACAGCATGGAGGGTAGGCAGCTGCCCAGCTATTATGCTGCCTAAGGCATATTTAAAAATATAAAGACTGCGTGCTTCTTTCATCTGGGAACATAAATGGCCTAAGGCAGGTAGAAACCCCACACCAGGATTTATAATACTTATTACGACATGTATTCATTAATTTCCAGTTAAAGTTTCATACCATGCGTATCCTGGTGTTGCAGGTACACTTCACTTATATGGAGGGATGAAAGGAGACTTAGTGTGCACTGGGCTCAGGTCAGGTAGTGTGTAAATAAATGTCTATTCACCCAGATAGAGCATGGATATTGGACCAACAAAATGATTTCCCTCAATTTTTGCTTGGTGAACCAATGGATTTATTGGGGGTTACTTACAACAGCATGAGTGATTCAAATGAAGATGCATCACCAGAGCCTGCCCCAGCATGTTTGAGTGCAGAGAACCATAGAGTTGGCCCGGGTCAGCTGCCTTGAGAGGCATGTTTATAGGTTTTTTAGGGTAGAGTCCATAACTCTGGGGCACCATGTGCCTTCCAGTTCCTGAGAGATTAATGCTCTCCCTCAGGGAGTGAAGCATTCAGGCTTCTTTGTATTTCTTTGTAGGTTCCCTTGGAAGTAAAAAAAAAAAAAAAAAAAAAAAAAAAAAAAAAAACCATAGAAGGTTGACAGGGTAGTTGGTGTTAGACATTAATCTTGTGTGCCCTATATCCCTATATAGCTTGCAAACATTGTATTCTGGCAACTACGATTGTATTGATTTTGGCAATTGCTATTATATTCTGTATCTGATAAAGGTATATAAAGCCTAGTTGCTCTCAGTATAATTATCACAGTCTCAGTGGTGCTGTGGCCTCTCCAACCTGAGCTTGATTTAATACCTTAAGGCCATATCAGGTGATCTTGGCCTGGCCTGGGATTGCAGAGGCTTACAGGTGAGGACTCATGAACTAGAGGCTCATTGCCCAATGTGCAAGCAGTTCCGCCAAGGAATCCCCTCCCCCCAATAATTATTTAGTGCTTAGGAGCCTCATGGATCTTGTGACTTTCTGAGCTTCCTGAGTCTCACAGGTATTGTAAGAGCTGTGTGTCTTTGAGTCCCCCTCTTCTGTCTCGATTGAGATGTCTCAGTTCTGAGGAAGTAAGTAGACACCTAGGCACAGAGGCCCCATCTACCTGGCAATTCCAGATTGTGTCAAAGTTAACAATGAACACTGATTACCATAAGGCCTAACTGTGTATGTTTGTTTTGTGTAAATCGGGTACTTGAGCAGTACGTGTGTTTATATAATTGTTATTTCCTCTTATTGAATTGATCTATTTATCCCTTCTTCTCCCACCCTCCCCTTCTCAGTTTTGGAGTGTAGCTACATCTGCTTACATCTTTTTTCTACTTGCATGGGATATCTCTTTCCAGCCCTTCACTTTAGTGTTCCTATGCTTTTTTACTGGTGCAGTAAGGAAGGTGTGCTCTCAAAAGGCGTTGGCACTGGAAGGCAGCAGTGGGAAATGGGAGGGAAAGGAGCTCAGTCTCCCATCACAGGGGTCAAACCTCCTGGTTCCTCGGGTTTTGGGGAACACAACATTCTACCATGATGAACCCCTGTCACTGGATTGTAGGCCACTATGTTGTCTTCGGTTCTGCTTTGTAGGTCTATATAGGTTTATGGGGCTTATAGACTTGGGGACAAGCATGACGGGATCCCAAAGATTCTTATACCCTGAAATTAGCGTTCTCCAAGGAAGACTGGATCCTCACAGTGACTGCTGTAGACAATGTTGTGGTGACTCAGCTGAGTAGGGGGTGGGGCAAGGCAGCTCTTATAAAGGCAAACATTTAATTACAGTTTCAGAGGTTCAGTCCATTATCATCACACTGGGAAGCATGGAAGCATGAAGGCAGACATGATGCTGGAGAGGGAGCTGAGAGTTCTACATCCAGATCTGCAGGCAGGAGGAAGTTTCTTTAGGCCTTCAAATTTGGCCTCCAGCCAGAGAGTGGGTGGCCTCTCCTGGAGCTAGATTGATGATTTTTCAAAGGAATGGAGTCTCTTTGGGGTAGGCAGACTTTTGGCTTCTTTATTGGGTTCTTTTTCCTACCTTCCTACACCATCCCTACTCCTTTCAACACCCCAACACTAGGTAGGAGAGAGAGAAGGTTAGAAGGGAAGGGGATATAGACCTCATTAGACTACTTCCCACTGATGGCAATGAGCTCCTTGGGGCAAATTTTATCTTCTTTGTCAGAATATCTACAACCAGAAACTAATTCATCAATCAGCAACCAGCAACCAGCAAACAAACAAACAAACAAGTAGCAGCAGCAGCTGCATGGGGAGCATCTGCTGCCACCGCCGCTGCAGGCCCCCTTGGGGCTCGAACACTTAAATCCTCTCCAGAGTCCCCAGAGTTCCAAATGTAAACTGTCTTCAGCTGGCAAAATCACACCCCTTCTAGAGCATGAGATAAATCATAGTTAGCAGCCCCATACTACACACCTGAGATTGAAACAAAACATATTCACCTAACACTTCTGTGTTTTAAAGGAAACCAATTTTCACTATATCCCGGCTATGCCGTTTCCCTTTTCTTCCACTGTGGGAAGCCCCCTAGTCATGACTCTATGGCAAGCATTCCAGGTCTCCGTGTTGTCTTAGTCAATGTTCTGTTGCTGTGAAGAGACACCGTGGCCACAGCAACTTTTATAAGGGTCAAGATTTAATTGGGACTGGCTTACAGCTTCAGAGGTTTAGTCCATTATCATCATGGCGGGAAGCATGGCGGCACAAAGGCAGACATGGTGCTGGAGAAGGAGCTGAGATCTACATCCAGATCTGCAGGCAGCAGGAAGTGAACTGCCTTGAGCTTCTGTGACCTCAAAGTCCACCACCTACTCATGCACCAACTCCAACAAGGCCACACCTACTCCAAGGGCCCACCTCCCTTTGGACTTATGGGGCCGTTTCCTTTCAAAGCACTGCACGTGTCTTAAGGGGTTAGCATCCCTTCCTTGTTGTGTTTCATGGCTACTCGCTCCAGAACATCATTGCTCACTCCTTTGCTTCTTCTTTGTGGAGGAGACAGCACTGTAGCTTCTATTTTGCCTTCTTTTGATCTTGCTACTTTTTTTTTTTACTTAAAAATTTAATTAATATTATTTTTAGTGTGTGTGTGTGTATGTGTGGTGGGCTGTTGTGTGTGTGCATGTGTGGGTGGAGATCTTGCCTTGATTGCTCTCCCTCCACATCTATGTTTTGAGAGCATCTCTCACTGAAATGGAAGCATACCAGTTTGTCTAGGCTGTGGCCAATAAGCTTCAAGGATACTCCTATTTGCCTCCTATCCCAAGACTGGGCTTACATTCACATGGCTCCATGCTAGGCTTTTAACCAGGGCTCTGGGGATCTAACTTCAGGTCTTTGTATTAGTGTGGTGGGTACTTTACCAAATAAGTCGTCTGCTCGGCTTTCTCGGCTTGTCGGCGTCTATTCCCTATCTCACCCTTTGCTCTGATGAAATGTGAAGACCACAGGGGACTCCATACTGAATGAACCGAAGGATCCTTATGATGAAGAATCAAAAACTATTGCTCAAATTCTCAGTTATTTCATCAAAAACTTTGCATTCCAGTGTGGGAAAGATAACTTTATTTCAGGCATTAATTCATTTCGATTTTGATGTCTTTGGGCTTTAGAATGTCTTTAGAAAGATTTGTTCTCCGAGTTTTGGTTTCAGATTTTAATTTCTCTCTAGACATTTGGTAAGGAGGAACTGGAGAGCAGCTCAGTGGCTCAGAGCTCTTGCTGTCCTTCCACCAAGAACTTAGGTTTGGTTCCTAGGACCCACACCAGGCAGCTCATAACTGCTTGTAACTTCAGCTTTAGGGAATTTGATGCCCTCTTTTTGCCTCTGCAGTCACCCACACACACTAGAGTACACAGCACACACACACAGACACACACACACAGACACACACACACACACACACACACGCACACCAACAACCATCTCTCTTTGGCCTGTATTGGCATCCCTCCAGCTGATGAGATTACAAGAGACTTCAGTGAAGCAAAGCTCTCTTTGAAGACGCCAGAAAGTTGTCTATGTAGAAATAATCACATGACCCATAAAGTAAGAAAACACATCTGAAAGATATTATTGGATCAATAGGATGATTTTTGTTAAATTTGGGTCCATATCTGGAAACAAGAGGAATGGATTTTGTTTAGTTAACTTAGTTAACACCATGCCCAAAGCAACCTGGGGAGGAAAGGGTTTATTTCAGCTTATACCTTGTAGTCTGAGGGAAATGTTATGTCCAGTTCACAAGACCCCCAAGAGACCACCAGGGATCACAGCTTGGATGCAAGCACATGAGAGTCTTTATTCAAGCTCCAGCTTGGGCCATCAACCTTCCTGATGGAACAGGAAGGAGAGTGACCCCCCAGCTCTAGGTGAAGCGGGATTATAAAGGAAAAAAACACATGCAGGGGTTTCTAAGCCTTGGCATTACATGAGAGGGTAAAGAAATGTTGGTCTCCTTCCCAGAACCCAAAGATGGGAGTCATATCACTTCAAGGGCATCAGACAGTAACTTTCTAGACAGTAGCTTTATTTTAGTTTTGAGGACAAGATGGAATCTGGCCTGCTGGGTTTTGTTTGTTATTTTTTTTTTTTATGTAGATGCTTGTCTACTGATTTGTTTTTTTCAATTTATCTGAATTTATTAACACTTAAAAACATATTTTAAGTAAATAGAATTAAATCACATTCTTGTTTCCCTTTTGTACCCCCACTCCTCCCAGAGACCCCCCTTCAATATACAATATCGTTTTTGTCATATTCCTTAAAATTTATAAAATATTATAACAATACAAATAAGTATTATAAAAGTTGTTTGATATAAAACAACAATCAATTTAACAGTCTTATGTAGATGCTTGTCTACATCAATAGTGAAAATACATTTTTCTCAATATAAATTTTAAATTACTCCAAACATATTAACTGTATACTTCAAAGTAATACATCACTACTGGTATTTTCCTAAATGAACATAAATATATAAAGTCTTTTTGTTTGTTTTGTATTTAGTAGAGTTTAAAATCTTGGCTCTTACTGTGGTACAAGCCCAAAATAAGAACAATTTTAGACATTGGATTTCATTGTAATAAAGCTATATACTTCAATGACCCTCACATCACCAAAAGATTTTTACCTCCATCGTAGCTAAGCTGAGAGTTGATAGTTCTGCTGCACCAAGAAATGAATTGTAGGCTCGATTTTTGGATACAGACTTCCTGCTATAGTCAAAGCTATTTGACTTGAGTGAGTGTCTTTATTCTCAGCCCACAGAGAACAGGTTACATTCATTTAAGAAATGGTGAAGGTATTAAGATGGTCTATCCATAAAGTCATTCACCAACTGATTCAATGAACAATGGTTCTACTTGAAGGGTGGCACGGACATTGGGTGAGGGTAAGAATTTAGTTCATTAGCTGTGATAATTTGGAAAAGCATTCATCTCAAAGAACGAGTAACTTATAAAGTCCTCTTCTTCAAACTTGGTATAAGAGTTACAAATGTCAGGCAAAGCATTCAGTCTCACACTTTGTTGTTCTCTTACAAGCAACCTCCCTAGTTAATGATCTATGTCTCTTTTGGGTATATAAACACTTTTGAAATATATAAGCTGTTCTGAAACCATAGTATAGTGTAAAGATATGAAATAAACAATACTACTAATAGAGAGACTGAGACAGGAGAAAGCAAGATGTCGAGATCCTTATGTTGTACACAGCAAGACACTGTCACAAACAAACAAGCTGAAAGTGTATATAGATTGTACAATGTTGGACCTATTTCTCCAATTACCAAATTAGAGAGACCATTGGATGACAATCAACAAATTTCTAATTCCTCATATTATTGGATTTCAATCACTTAGGATGTGTTGGTAATATTAATTTTCATATTAATATATTAAGGAAAAAGTAATTGTCACTTCCTGTTGTTTTTGTTGTAAGAAGTGGAATTAGGTTTGTGTGGATTTGTTGAAAGATTACCTTCTTGCTTCTTCTAGGGTGTAGTTTTGCTCCTTATGTTGATGTTTTCCATCTATTATCCTTTGTAGGGCTGGATTTGTGGAAAGATATTGTATAAATTTTGTGTTGTCATGGAATATCTTGTTTTCTCCATCTATGGTAATTGAGAGTTTTGCTGGATATAGTAGCCTGGGCTGGCATTTGTGTTCTTGTAGGGTCCGTATGACATCTGCCCAGGATCTTCTAGCTTTCATAGTCTCTGGTGAGAAGTCTGGTGTAATTCTGATAGGCCTGCCTTTATATGTTACTTGACCTTTTTCCCTTACTGCTTTTAAAATTCTTTCTTTGTTTAGTGCATTTGGTGTTTTTATTATTATGTGTCGGGAGGAATTTCTTTTCTGGTCCAGTCTATTTGGGGTTCTGTAGGCTTCTTGTATGTTCATGGGCATCTCTTTCTTTAGGTTAGGGAAGTTTTCTTCTATAATTTTGTTAAAGATATTTACTGGCCCATTACATTTGGGAGTCTTCCCTCTCTTCTATACCTATTATCCTTAGGTTTGGTCTTCTCATTGCCTCCTGGATTTCCTGGATGTTTTGGGTTAGGAGCTTTTGGCATTTTGCATTTTCTTTGACTATTGTGTCAATGTTTTCTATGGTGTCTTCTGCCCTTGAGATTCTCTCTTCTATCTCTTGTATTCTGTTGGTGATGTTTGCATCTATGATTCCTGATTTTTTTTCTAGGTTTTGTATGGCCAGGGTTGTCTCTCTTTCTGTTTTCTTTATTGTTTCTATTTCCATTTTTAGATTTTGGATGGTTTTGCTCATTTCCTTCACCTGTTTTATTGTGTTTTCCTGAAGATCTTTAAGGGATTTTTGTGTTTCCTCTTGAAGGGCTTCTAGCTGTTTACCTGTGTTCTCCTGTATTTCTTTAAGAGTGCTATTTATGTCTTTCTTAAAGTCCTGTATCATCACCATGAGAAGTGATTTTATATCTGAATCTTACTTTTCCAGTGTAATGGTGTGTCCAGGACTTGCTATGGTGGGAGAAGTAGGTTCTGATGATGCCAAGTGACCTTGGTTTGTGTTGTTTATTTTCTTACGCTTGCCCCCCCCCCCACCCCCGCCATCTGGATATCTCTAAAGCTACCTGCCCTTGCTAAATCTGACTGGAGCCTGTCCTTCCTGTGATCCTGGTTGTGTCAGAACTCCTCAGAGTCAAGCTGTGTTTGTGATCCTGTGATTTGGGCTTGTTAGGTCACCTGGGAGTGGAGCTTCCTCTAGGTGTTGTGGGACTGGCTGTAGAGCTTGCACCCAAGATCTACTCTGGACACCAGCCCAGACAGACTGGAAGGAACTCGAGTCACTGGGCTGGTGGAGTTCCTGTGTGCCTGGTCCCACTGGTCCTAGTTACTCCCAGTGTTGGGACAGATGTTAGTTCCTCCTCACCTCCAATCCTGGGTGTGTCAGAGCACCTGGGAGTGGAGCTTCCTCTGGGTGTTGTGGGACTGGCTGCAGAGCTTGAGCCCAAGGTCTGCTCTGGACACCAGCCCAGACAGACCGGAAGGACGGTTTGGTTTTTTTGTTTGTTTGTTTGGTTTGGTTTGGTTTGGCTTTTTTTGTTTGTTTGTTTGTTTGTTTGTTTTTTGTTTTTTTGTTTTTTCATTGGCCATGTCTCTCTTAGGACAAGTTAACTTAGAATAGAGTCTTAAGAAGAAAATGGAGTTTATTCTGAAACCTCAGCCCCTTCAGAAGCTAGGGTAGGAACTCAATGCAGGAACCGGAGCAGAAGCAATGGAGGAACACTACTTACTCAGCCTCTTTCCTTATAGAACCCAGGACCCCCTTTCAGGGTGGGCACTACCCACAGTGATCGGGACCCTCCCACCTCAATCATTAATCAAGAAAATGCTCCACAGGCTTACCTACAGGCCACTTTTACAGAGGTTATTTTGTCAATCAAGATTCCTCTTCCCAGATATGACTAGATTTGTGTCAAGTTGACAAAACCAAGCAGCCCAGATTTTCATGTACCCAAAGCAGTGCACAGAGTATAAAAGGGTGATGTTACGTTTCAATATTATGGGTATGCACAAAAATGTTGAGACTTTGTTAATGAATGAAGACATGCCATTTTTTGTATATCATCACTTGTGGAAGATAAAAAGGGGTTGGCTCTTGATGGTGAGGATTTTGGCTGATTTTGTTAATAATGTGTCTGTCTTGATTTTTTTTTTAAACTGTCATAATTATAAAAGGAGAAGCACACACTCACCAATCACAGTGATATGCATTTATATATCTCACTTTGGCATATTTATGATGTATCTGATTTGTTCATAATTGTTATACCCATGCAACCATTATTATTATGCAAAAACATGTGTGTTACTATATATTCTAGCCTAAAAGATGTTCTGTCATGTTTTAAAATTTCATAGATAAATTACTCTTTTATTTTAAGAGATGTAAAGAAAATTTAAAGTTATTTTCTTTCAGAATTATACTTTAGGAATTTTTTTTTATCTTTTGAGATAGACATTAAAGAAATGTAATTGTTTTAGATGTTAAGATTTTAGACTATGCCATTTGAAGTTGTGTTTGGGAAAAGGAGTACGGACCATAGCCTAATTCTCAGGTGCAGTCAGTAAGGTCACATGATTGATAAACTTCTACCCATATGCTCCAAGTAGAGCTTAATAAAAATTATATTTTTAGTGTTTTGAGCCAGGGCTAGTCAAGTGCTTTGTTTCTGAGCTTCACTCTCAGCCCAGAAAAATGCTATGCTTTCAGAAGCAAATGAAAGAAAGTTTTGTATTCCAATGTAGACAAGCAAATAGTATGTACTTCATATTCACTATTTTACATGTTTAAAGTTTTACTTTGATCTTTTTACTGGATGCTCATTTTGTTTAAATATTTTCAGGGTATAAGATTCTTCTTGTACATTTTCTTCTAGTTATTACTACTATTATTATTATTGTTAAATTTAAAGATGAAAGTTTGCTATGATAATTTCTCAAACCCGGTCTTAAAAATAGTAAAGGAGGTGCCCCAGTACTTCCTGAAGTAGTCAGGGGTGTCCCTCTCAGTTCGTTTTACTAACTTCTGGTAGATTTTCAAAAGGCTTGCAGCGACCAGGAAGTATGGACTCAGGACATTTATTTCCAGGCAAGGGAGAAAGTGAGTGTAGGTAAGCAGAAGTCTGCAAAGCTTGTCCATGTTTTCTAGAGTGTGAAGGGCTTATCATGGTCTTCCCTCTAAGGAGACTTTCCTTTGGGAACTGGTGTTGGGTAGGGATCGAACACCCACCATTTCCTACAGCATTTCTTTTCGTCGTTACATACACCAATAGTATCATCTGTGGATGTGCACGATAAGACTTTGCATATTCCTTTCAACAAAATGCACTGCTTTTCCCCCGGGACAAGACCGGCCTTTCCTGTACAGGAAGAAATTGGACAACACTGGTTAATTCACTTTCAAAGTACTGTAAATGTACCACAATCCTAGAAAATGGCGCTGGAATGGGAGACATAATATTGTCGACACAGAGAGATCAAATGCTTACACGGAAATAGTGTCTTTTTTTTTTTTTTTTTTTTTTTTTGGCAGTAGTGGGAGAGGCTAAACATTTGGGATTCAGTACACCTTGGAGTGAGCATCCTAACTTGTGAGGTTTCAGAGATGTGGTCCTCATCCTGGCAGCACACTTTGAGTGCATGGAAGCTGTTTGTTACCACGATGGAGAACGTGTCTTGGAACTTCAGGGGACAAGCAACATCTTGCTCAGTTTCCTCTCTAGTCAGTCACCCTGGACTGAAGCATCAATGCATACGTCTACCCAGAAGCAGTTTCAACAGCAGGACTTATCCCATGCTCACAGCACCCTCATCAGATGCAGATGCTCTCACCTCCACCAGTCATCAACCAGTCCATCCTTCTGCTTCCAAGCCATCTCCCCCCACCCCTTCAGAACTGTGTAAGAGATGTGCTTATTGAGTTACTCCATGACTTTTGTGTCTACATGCTTGGAGAGACTTCTCAGAGCTACAGGTTTTCCTCAAGTGTGTCCACATGCTTTCTTAGTTCATTTGGCTGTTGAGGAGAGCATAGCTGAGGCCACCTGTCCGTGCCTTTCCAGCACCAGGAAGGCCCATCACTTCCACTGTAGATGACAGGCTTCTGCTCACAGCCCTCAGTAGAAGTGTACTCAGCGGTTCTAAAACAAAGCTCATGATGTTAGGAGAAAGAGAAAAGAGTGGGGGAATAGAAGATCGGAAAGAGGGATTAGGGGGTGGGTTTGATCAAAACACATATGTGTGCATTAAATTCTCAAACAAGGCTGGGTGGTGGTGGCACATGCCTTTAATCCCAGCACTTGGGAGGCAGAGGCGGGCGGATTTCTGAGTTCGAGGCCAGCCTAGTCTACAGAGTGAGATCCAGGACAGCCATGCTACACAGAGAAACCCTGTCTCGAAAAATCAAAAAGAAAGAAAAAAAACCTCAAACAATAAAAAGCTGCAATAAAAGGAAGAGTCTTTGATCGTCTCCTGTCCTGACATCCTGGGTTCACAAAAGACCTAGCCATGTGCAGTATGCCCCACCACTGAGGACCTGCAGGACTTTGATTTACTCTGTCCTCACAGTGTAACCCATTTGGGAGGAGCGAAGGAAGGCTGATCTTGCTTGTTCTGGAGGGGCCAGGGATCCTGACTTGCAATGCAGGCCTCTCTCTGAGTTCCCTGTGAACTCTGCAGGAAGCTAGCTCTCTCCTCATCCTGAACAGCCTCTCATTACTCTATTGATAAGAAGCCCTACCATAGGGTCCAACCTCTTAATATTTTTAAGAGCTATAGACATGAAGCTTTAGAATTCATCTATAAAACTTCTTCATCAAATTTTTATATTGAACTCTCCAGTCCTTCTGTGCCCTACCTCCCAGGTCTGATAACCACCACTGTAGTATCTATTCTGAGTTTGATTATTTTAGGTCCTTGTATACGTGAAATAACATACCTGTTTTATTTCCCATCCTTAGTAACACCCCTGGTCCTTCAATGCTGTCATGCATGGCACAAAAAAAAGCCCTACCATAGGGTCCAACCTCTTAAAAATATTAATACCTCAATACCCAGTTAAAACATCTTGAGGTGAAAGTCTGGCAGAAATCAGTTACCATTTTTATGTCTGTGTGGATTGGTGGAAATAACAAGGACCCGGAGGAAGAGAAACGTGGTTCAGTGTTGCAACCACATGGGTGATCTCAGGAAAGTCGTAGTCTTCACGTAAGCAGGGCTTCTGTTTTCTAACATGAAAGGCAGGGCCACTAATGTAACTTCAAGTGGTTAGTGTCCCATTTTACATCATAGGGTCCTGCGAGTCTGTCCACCACAACCAAACTTTCTGAGCACAGCTGAGAAATGAACGGAGGGCTTGATCATCTCCTTTGTGAGAGCGCAGCTATGTGCCAGGTAGATAATGAGGATGCTCATAATGTAGGCTCAGATTCACCAGGGGAGCTCAGAGATGAACCAAGAAGGGCTCTCTCGGTGAGGACAGATGGTAGTTTGAGAGATATGGGCACCCTTCGGGTGGTGGGCACTGCTTTTACTATTGTCCAGTCCTCTGCTCCCTGAGGTGTACCCAGCAAACCCCCTTTCTTCTAAGAAGTAGTAGGGAAAGGATTTTATAATCCCTCACCAGGGTCTGCATGGAACAGTCAGAAGAGAGATGGTGTAGTTTGTACTCGATTCTAGATTCTAACATTCAAAAGTATGAATGGTGGGCCTCCGGGGTTCAATCCAGATTTTTACATGCATCCCTCACTGACAATGGGAACATTGTCTTTACTTTCCTCATAATTCCTCTGCTCCCGAGTTTTTCATTTGTTTCTAGTACTTACGTACACTTCTCACCAATAAACTCTGTATACTTCCATTCCCTCAGCAATATGAATTAATCTTTACTCTCTTTGGAGAGTGAGGTGCTGATAGTAGCCAATTTCTTTTAACGTATACTGACTTAAGGCTTGCATCAAGTAGCTTCTCTGCTTCTATTTCTATAATTGGGCTTCTCTTCTCCATAGCGGGGTTCTTGGTCCCCATTTTATGTTGATGGGGGTCCTCCACTCCTTTCTGAATTTGTTCAGCTCTGAAGGTGTTGGACTTTGGTACCCTCAAGTCTGTGTCCTGACCTCTGAGTTATGGGGGACAAAGCACATGTGGGCACCCCAGGGGACATCCTAAGAAGTGCTGCTCCTGAAGTCATCTCCCAGCTTACCTCTCGACACCATCATCACAAAGAAGAAGAGGACGGACAGGAAGGAATGGGATCTCATGGTTGAGTGGCCAGCAGTGTGGATAGGTGGTCAGGGCTGGTGAAGCTCAGGGTTTTTATTCACTTCTGAGGGCCTACGGTTCCTCCTGATTAGTGATACTTAGCATGCAAAGAAGTAAAACTGCTTTTGTGGGAGTATTTCCAAACCTTAGCGTTGCTAAATTTAGTGACAAATTAACCTAATAATAAAGACCCAGATGGTTCCTGGTTTCCTTCTCTTTCCTGTGTTCTCAGTCCTACCAGTGGTCCCACCGTCAGTCAATTCTCTTTTTTGGAAAACACAATTCATGATTGATTTTTTTTTTTAACATGGCATATAACAGTTATATGCCTGTTTGTGGACAGCAGTGTTGTAATCAGCTCAATGTACGCAGCATGTGATGGTCAGATTCGGATAACTGGCAACCTTCTTCCTTCAGACATGATCAAGCCCTTCTCCCCTAGTGTTCTGAACTGTATAATTAAACGTTACATATCTTTTTCTAATAACCCACTGAGTTCCCTTTGTGTTGCCTTGTATGCTCGTGGTGTGAGGTTGTCCACTAGAGCATGGTCCACCTACCAGGGACCAGTCTTTGAAAAAAAACAACTCTTCCTCCCCTAGAAGTTGTCCACAGCTTCTCAGGTATGGGGTGCTTGTGAACCCTTTGTGCTGAAATATTAACTGGCTTGATCTGGTGCAGGTCTTATGCAGGCAGATCACAGACCTTGTGACTTCATGAGGACAGTTACTGTCATGTCCAGAAGAGATTGTTTGCCCTGCTGTCCCCTGACCTCTGCTACTTAGAATCTCTCCTTCTTTTCTTCAGTGCTTCCTCAGCATGCTGTATGTGTGTGTGTGTGTGTGTGTGTGTGTGTGTGTGTGTGTGTGTGTGT